>PVIA01003251.1:0-175652 GCA_004024845.1 Tonatia bakeri | reverse complement strand
GATAGCTAGTGATATTGAACATCGTTTCATGTGATTTTGGATCTTCTGTATGTCCTCCTTGGAGAAGTGTGTGTTCAAGTCCTTTGCCCATTTTTTAATTGGGTTGCTTGTCTTCTTAGAGTATAATCATGTAAGTTCTTTATATATTTTGGAGATTAAGCCTTTATCAGAGGTATTGTTGGCAAATATGTTTTCCCATACAGTTGATTCTCTTTTTATTTTGATACTAAAACAGCCAATTTATTGTTCTCATAGATTATGTGGACTAGGAATTTGGGCAGGGCTTGGCTAGGCAATTCTTTCATTCTTGGTGGTTTTGACTGAGGTCACTAAGTGGTACTCAGTTGGCTGAAGGGCTAGTATGGAAGATCCAATACAACTTCACTCACATGTCTGGAGACTGGAATGAATGACTAAAGATGAGGACTGCCAACCAGAGCACCTACCCATAGCCTCTCCATGTGGCTTGGCATGCTCTCAGCATGGAGGCCTCAGGGTAGTTGGATGTCTTCCATGAGCCCCAAGCAAGAATATTCCAGTGAACAAGGAAGAAACTGTATGGCCTTTTAGGATCTATCCTCAAAATCTTCCAGCATCAATTCTGCCAACTCTACTGGTTAAAACAGTTGCAAACTTGTTGAGAGTCAAGGGGAGGGCAATGAGATAGACCCTCTTGATGGGAAAAACATCAGGACCACATTCACAAGAGCATGAGATATAAGAGATATTGTTGTGGTCAGTTCTGGAAAATACCACCTGCCCCTGTCACTGAATGTTCAGGGAGCTGAGCTGCCATGCCAGCCCAGCCAGCCACCTAGCTTGGAATTTGAGTGGGAAATGCATTTTTTACTTGTTTTGTCACTCTTATTTTTGGCCTTTGTTGCTCAGAGTCAAACCCTGTGCTAATTCACAGAGATCTGCTCTGTGTGGACTTTGAGGCACTTGAGAAAAGTGAAAGACTGTTTGGCCATCCTCTGGCCTTCATGTGAATTAGTGTTTGCCTAAAATAAAGCTCCTTTTTAAACAGTGATGAACAGTACTTCCACCCCCTGCTCTGCCCTTCAAGGCCAAAATTAAGATGATATCTGTGTACATATCAGTTGTATATGCATGCAGCAGATCCTTGAATAACATCCTTTCATTATAACATTGATGAGATGCTGTGGGAACTTAACTCTTATTTATATCAATTAGCCTACAGTAAAACTGGTTTCATTATGTCATTTCACTTAGTTGTAGAACTTTTCAGTGGCATTAAGTAAGAACATTAAGTACATGTATCATAAAACCATAAGGACATTTCAGGAGATACAGACTGGAGAGGGACTTCTCCTGGTCTAAACCCAGGACACTGTTTACAGTTTTAAGGCTGTGGAAACCTTATTCAGAGAATCCTGTGATGGGCCTGTGGGTTTGGACATAAGGGACCAGGGCCTGCCCATGATGGTTGTAACCAAGGGAGCCCATGTTCCTGGCAGAAGATGGAAAAAAGTGGTCATCTTATCTTTGGTCTGAGGTTTCCAATTCCAGTGGGGGATGTGTGTCCCCCAGGAGGTCAATCCCCAACACCTCCAGGGTGTCATGGGGACAGAGGTATGCTCAATGCCACAGGCTGCTTTTGGTGGCCCAAGGCTGGAGGTCAGGTATCTTGGGTCTCTAAAGCAAGTGTGTGGTGGTGGTAGTGGGTAGGAATGTTTCAGAGTCTTTATCAGCCAGGGATTGAGATAAACACAACTACCAAGTCACCACAGGTGAGGAATATTCCCTTTGGTCCAGACTTGACCCAGGAGCCCAGAATCTACTGGCTTATGAGGTTCACAGGGAGTCAGGAGAGAGTAAGAGGAGCAGTTCACCATGGTGGCTTACCTGGAAGGTTGTGGAGCCAGACTGCTGAGTTTAAATTCTTGCTTGCTGCTTTCTAGCTATGTGACCTTGGTCAGGTGAATTCACTGTGCCCCAGGTTCCTCATCTGTAAAATGAATCCAATCTCATTGGACACTGAGAGGACTGATTAAGAAAGTGGATATTCAACTGCTTAATCTGATGCCTCAACCATGGCGGTTCTAGATCCAGGCAGAAGCAGAGGGGAGTCTGGGTCATCTCCTTGGACCTGCCTGGTAGTTGGGTCCCATTCTTCTGATGATGCTGGCAGAAGCATCTGAGGGCTAGCTCCACTTTGTAAGCATGCTGCAAAACCTCTGCTTCTATCACCTTTACCAACACCCCATTGCTCAAAGTGAGTCACAGGTCCTAGCCAAAGTCAAGGGCTTAGGAAATATACTCCACTTGTAGTGGGAAAAAAAACCCTGCAAAATCACATGTTAAGGATTGTGGATGTATAATTCTAATGCAGGGAGGGGAGAGGAATCAGGGAACAATGATCCATCTACCACTTTATCCAACAACCTATAATCCACTTGTTAATACTATATGAAATCTACCAGAACCAATCTCCTAGGTTCTTGTGTCAGTGGTTCCAGACTGTGTGTGCATGTGTGCGTGTGTGCACATGCAGTGTGAAGATGAGTGGCCTATTGTCTGTCCCCACTCCCCACGAGCCCCTGCCCTAATCCAAGGACCTTGTAACTTGCTGCCTTGGGCTCAATAAATATTTGTTGACTGACTGATAAATACAGGCTGACATTCACAGGGACAAAGCGAATCCCACTGAGGCTTGAACTGAATGTCAATGAGTCTGAGGATGACCTCCTTGCTCTGAGTAATGACAAGGCCCCAACTCTAGGTTGTATCGCAGGAATAAAGTTTCTGGAGCTTCTTTAGCTCTGATAGCCTCCAACTGGCCCACTGGTGGCTTTCTGAGAAGTACAGTTTTCCCTTGATTCCCCCCACCTGGGTAGGATGCCTGGGTCTGACATGATGTTCCCTCCCACCATAACCTCCTGAGCTGCCTGCACTGCTCAAGTGTTTTTGGACTTCTCTGTGTCAGGCAGCCAGCGGGTAGATGTTTTCAGAGGCAGGTACCTACGTCAAGACGCCGGCAGCTGTGGGTGATGGCAGGATGGCAAGATGTGTGCAAGGCATGATCTGTGTGGGAGGAGTGGGGATAGACACACGTCTTCCAGATGCTGGTGCTGTGAAACCAGGGGGTTGTGCAGGCGTGCTAGGATGGTGGGAGGTATGGGGAGTGGCTCTGTGTTGGGGAAGTGGCTGCCTCTCCACAGTCATTTAGGACTTACAAGATTCAGTCAAATATTGTTGAAGAGCTGGCAAGAACAAAGCATGGTCCTTGTCTCTCTGTTTCCCAAGGAGAACCAAATGGGGATCAACCGTCCTGGGGAACCAGGACAGTTGATCAGAGCATCAAAGGAAAGCTGCAGGCCTTAAATCCAGTGGGTAGAATTTTGTAGGTGAGAGATCTCATTTGTTTTTATTCTTATTTTTAAATAATTAATATTTCTTCGCAGTGGTCAAAGAAATCATAGCCTATTGTGGAAAATTTGGATCTAACAGACAAGTGTAACAAAGATGATAAAAACTACCTATAATCACCACTGTTAACATTTTAACACATCTCCTTCCAGCCTGTTATAAATGTATACACAGCATAGTGGTTAAGAGTTGGGGGAGGCCCTGGCTGTGTAGGTCAGCTGGTTAGAGCATTGTCAATATATGCCAAGTTGCAGGTTTGATTCCCAGCCATGGCACACACAAGAATCAATCAATGAATGCACAAATAAGTAGAACAAGTTGATTTCTCTCTCTCCCTTCCTCTCTCTCTCTCTAAAATCAATAAATAAAAAACATTAAATAAAGAAATAATTTTTAAAGAAAAAGTGTGGGGGAAAGTCTTGCTTTCTGGGTTCAAATATGTGCCCTGCAACATTAGCTGTGTCATTTTAGATAAGTTATTTAACTTCTTTGTGCCTCAGCCTTCTCATCTTTAAAATGGGGATATCAATAGTACTTACCTTATGGGGATGTTGCCAGGATCTAACGACACGATCCTGTAGGTGTTGGCACATAGTAAGTGCTTTAAAAATGCTAGCTCTTATCAGGATATTTATATATATCACAATTTAGGTCAAACCCTCAACCCTTAAGACATTTTAAATGCTGCTTGTTTTCTCACCTAATGTTTCACTATGAACATTTTCCTGTTTCATTAAACACTCTTATAGAGCATCATTTTTAATGGGCTTCAGAATTTTGCATCCCACGGAGTCATCATAATTTATTTAGCAATTTTCTCAAGGTTTTGTAAATATAGAGAATACTGTAATGAACATCTTTGTCAGGAGCTCCTTAAATTTGTTTATAATATACTTTCTTGTTATGAAAGTATGATATACTTGTTATAGAAAAAATGGAAAAATACAGAAAATTCTTTATATTTATATTACAAAAATATAAAGGAGACAGTACAAATGATCAATGAGAGAGAAAGAAAGAAGGGGTGAAGAGATTGAGAAAAGAGACTGTCACCAGGAAGAGGTGTCCTGGGCCAGTCTGTAGTCTGTCGTAAAGGCTCCACCCAGTGCCTGGCAGCATAAACAAGGCCAGTTAAATAACAACCCAAGACAATACGTGGGACATCACAGAACTTTAAGTGATTAATTGCCAACTAAGCACTATGAATTTCCTAACCAGCAGTGTTTGCTTCAAGTGACCAGCTGGGACATGGAGAGTCTTTAAGGTTTTTAAAGAATGCTTTGTTTTGCTGCGTGATAGGTTTTCCGGAGTTTTTACCAGCCAGGAAGCTTTCTTTCCTAAGAACTTTCAGACAAGGGGGGCTCTAAATATCCTCAATCAGAAGGCCCCTCTCAATCACCCCATTTTCTGGCCCTAGTCAATTTGGGGGCTTGCCTTAGAGGT
Source organism: Tonatia bakeri (assembly GCA_004024845.1). NCBI lineage: Eukaryota > Metazoa > Chordata > Mammalia > Chiroptera > Phyllostomidae > Tonatia > Tonatia bakeri. The sequence continues at coordinate 170,819 of PVIA01003251.1, read as the reverse complement.
TAGAACCTGCTCTGACTTGAACTCATCTCCCCAGATATCCTCCAAAAGCCCTCAATAGTCCATGTTGCTCAGATGACTCCCTTACCCTATTGAAGAAAGTTGTAGGACAGGCCGGAAAGGGATGTACCCTACCCAGAGTGAGTTCAGAGGTGGAGGGATGGCTTTGAAGAAAGAACTCTGGAACTGTCAAGAACTTCTGAAGCATTGTGACCTATGCAGCCTGGAGGACTTGAGATACGGGGGCTATGATGGCATCTGGCAGACTGTCTACAGAATTGGCCACCAGCAATTCCTCCCATCCCTGTGTGTGCATGTTGCTCCCCCTAGCAAAAAGAGAAAGAGTGAGTCCACTTTCCCTCTCCTTGAAACTGAACTGACCTTATGACTTGTTTGGGCCAATAGAAGGCAGTGGAATTGTTGCCATGTGGCATCTGAGCTGGGCCTTAAGAGGTCTGGCAGCTTCTAGTTTTGCTCCCTTGAATAGAACTGCCGGGTGAGAAGTCTGGGCTATCCTGCTGGAGAGAGAGGCCGAGTGGAGGACAACAGAGGCAGCTCAGCCAACAGTTAGTCAACTGCCAAGCACATGAATGAGGCCATCTGGGAAGTCCCAGAGCCAGCCAAACTCCCAGCTGAGTACGGTTGCATGAGTGACTCCAGCTGATGCCACGTGGAACAGAAGAACCACCTGCTGAGCAGAGCGGACCCATGAGTCATGAGAAAAAGTCAATTGTTGTTTTAAGCTATTAAGTTTTGGGGTGCCTCTTAGGCAGAAGTAGATAAATAAAACATTGCTGTTTCATATTTTTGAAGGCCTGTTGCTGGAAGAGGAGTGGGATTTGCCTTTGTAGACCCCAGTGACAATAGCAAGGGAGCAGCACCTTTGAGCTCAGTATAGGTGGGGACTCTGAGGCATTCAGAGCCATCTAATTAAGGGGACCACATGTGACCTTGGTGCACTTCATGCAGGGAATGAAGGAAAAGCTGAGGCTGCTTGTTGGTGCCTGGAAGGGGACCTGGGGAGAGCAGATAGCTGGCATACTGTCTCACGTGGAGCTTCTGTGATTCTTCGCTCCTGTCCATATTCATTCCATCTACTTTGCCCAAAAGGAACTCTGACGCTCCACCACAAGCCCCTGGAAGACAGAACCAGACCTTCTTCCTGTTACATCTCTGGGGGGTTGGCTTAGATATTTTTTAAAGTTCACATGCCACCTCTTTCAGAGTTTTTAATGTGACCTTGGCTTCTTTGGAACATATGACCCTTACTATCTTCTACAGTGCCAATATTGCAAGCAAGCTCTCTAAAGAGAGGGACCCTGTTTTATTGATTTGTCTTTCTGCCCAGTGCTTAGCCCAGGGCTGATGGCATAGGCATGGTCCAGGGGTTTGGATTGTCAGGCAATTCACAAGCCTGGAGGCTGGATCTTTGCTTCATGGCCACACTGGGGAGGGATCTGCAGCTGAGAATTGGACTGGCTGGGAACAAGTTGGTAAGGACAGAGCAGCTCTGGCAGGGATCTCCTGAACCCAGCAGCCAGTGGCTGGTTTGCCGCATCTGTTCATGTCTGTGGGCCCCACAAATGTTCAGGAGGGCCTCTGTCAAGCTTGCTTTGGGGCTTGGAGAATCTTTCTCAGAGAAGCAGGATCTGTGTACACACACACACACACACACACACACACACACACACACTCAGCACTCAAGCACGGAGACTGCCTCAGGGGAGACACTGTCTGCAGGAACCAGACTCCACAGCCTCCTCAGGGACTCGTCATCGCGTCTCTCGTCAAAGTGTCACTTGTCAGGCACGGCTCTAGTTCAGCGGAACTCACCCCCTTCGCTCACACTGAAGGAAAGGGCCTCTGAGGGGAGTGGGCTCCGTGGAGTTTCCAGGCAGACACTGCCTGTCTTGTCCTTGGCAATTTCTTGGCCTGGCCCCAGAAACCCTAATGAGCCGCAGGCATGAAGACAGCCACCAAGGTGGTTATCAGAGCTGTCCATACATGGCTTCGGGAAGCAGCCCGTCCTCCACTGCGTGTGTGGCATCATTTAGTCTAATTTTTAGCAATTCCTGGAGAGTAGCAGGTTTGAGCAGGACTTGCCCTTCCCTTTTTGTAAAAAAGAAAGGAAGAAGAAAGAAAAAAGATCTTGTGTCACCTGGGCAGAGGCAGGAGGATATGGAAGAAGGGGAAGGTCTGAGGGTAAGTAGCTGGGGAATGGCCTTTAGCTTCCTGAGCCTTAGACCTGCTGTGAGGGGTCTCTGTGTAGAAACAAAGCCCTGTGCCTGCTCTTGGTTCAGAAGCCTCTCATCTGACTCAGTAGGAGTCTTGTTTTCCCTGAGCAACTCTCTTCCCCTTCTGGGTCTGACCCTGTAGCCCCTACACAGCCCAGAGTAGTCAAGCCTGTAGCACAGCCTTCGAATTGCTCTCCCTGGACACCTCCAAGAGAAAAGGATCTACACTTTCACACACTACTCAAAAATATAGTGAGCATATGCCCCATGGAAGGCTTGAGTTTTATAGTCACTAGAAAAAGAGAATACACAAAAACAAAATGCTGGGCCAGACCATCCAGTGCCATCCTGGGCTGTGACCTGGCATCTGGTGCCATGTCCCCTCCCAGGCCATCAGCCCAGTCAATAGAAGCCCCTAACCCTTGCTTTTTTCTGTTGACTCTTCTGTTCCCCAACCTTGTCCCTTGCACTCAGGAGTCCCTGGGCTTAAATGTGGAGCTGTTACTCATTCAGTCATGGAGCTCAACCCAGTGGTGTGTTGGAGTAGGCTCTCAGTCACAAAGAACCGAGTCCATTGTATGCAACTCTTCCCACCTCTACGTTCAGTGATGGCAAAGTCCAGTAGCTTGAAATTGGCTATGGTTGGAGGATTTAGTCTATGGAAATTGACAAATGCTAGAAAATAAGACACACCCCACCCCAGAGCCAGCTGTTAATCATTCACCAGCACACCACTGATTACATATCCACAGTGGGCAGTAGAGAGGGGCGCTATCAATGACAGCAACTTCTTCTCAAGGGGGCCTTCATTGTGAACATGGGCAGACCAAGGCACAGGCTCAAGCAGGCTTTAGGTGGGCTTCTCTTTCCCTCTCCTCTGCTTGCCACCCAGAAGCCTTCTCCAGAGGCAGCCTGGCTTGGCTGTTTACCTAAGTGGTTCTCAGGTATTCCTAGCCCCCTGGCTGCGGACATCATCTTTCAGTCTCTTGATCCAAGAGCACAGATTACCTTGAAAACCAGAAAAGAAAAAAAAAACACACCTTTTTTTTTTCCTTGGGCACCTTGGACAGGCAGTCCTGGGACAGGAAGTTAAGCTGTGGTAGAGAGGGGCATCTAACATCAGGGGCAGTAGATCATCAAGGGAATCAGATCATCACAGTTAGGGAAACCAAGGTTCCTGGAGAAATCAAGTCATTTGCCTGAGGTCACTCCCCTCCAGCTGGGATCACAATCTCTTTACTCCATATCCACTGCTGCTGGGCCATACTGTGGGAGCAGCTTCCCTGGCTTGGGTAGATCCTGGCACCAGCATGTGCCCATGTACATGCAAGTATGGGCATGTCTGTGTGTGCCCACAAAACCATAGAGATGAAAAAGGTAAGGCCTAGAGGGCCCTCAAGACCGCTCATCCAGTCATCCCTATGTGCTTGGCCACTGTCTCCAGGACACCTTCACCCTTACTAGTCCACAAAGAGTCATCAGTGCAGGAGATGAGAGCCTGAATTTTGGACTGATTTTGGACTCCATGAATCCCTAGCCATGCAACCCTGGGAAAGGCATTTATTCTTTTGGAGCCCAGTCCTTAGCTGTAAAGTGAAGATGCCAACAGTGCCTACCTTATCGGATTGCTAGGAAGATAATGAGCTTCTGCATGGGAGTACTTAACACAAGGCTCAAGAAGGGCAAAAGCACTGCTGTAGGCTTTATGCCCTGTGTCAGGTGGGTCCCCTGAGAAGCAAATGCCAAGATGGAACTATACATGCCAGAGGTTTATTGGGGGAAATGCTTATGGGAGATGAAGTGGGAGGGAGCAGGAGTAGGAGGGCAGAGCCTTCAGAAAGAGTTGCAGTAGTGATCCCTGAGAAAGGAGAAGGGGGGAAAGGAGGACAGGGAAGGAAGAGCCTCAGACTGTAGTGTGGCTCTGAGAAAGTCTTGGCCACCCCAATGGGGAGTTCTGGCATCAGGATTACGCAGAGGCAAGTCCTCAGCTAAGCAGAAATGGCCATGCTCAGGCACTGGCAGTACATGGTCTTGGTGTAAAAGAGGCAGAGCCTGAAGGCACGCCCAGCTGGAGGCTGTCAGTGAATCTCACTTCTTGTGGAAGGTTCTCTGTCAAAGGAAGAGCTGAGTAGGGAAACTACATGGCTGCTATAGTCCCCTCTAAACTTACCCTCCTTGTTGAGTTCCTTTTTCAGGCAGCGCTGCCCAGTACCATGCCGTTACTGCTGACAACTCTTGCTTCATTATTCTTCCACATCCAGCCAGCAGCTCCCCAAGTCCAGCTACAGCAACTGCAGGAAACTCCAGAAGTGGTTTCTTGCTCTCCATCCCCGCTTCTCTGCACTTGTTCATGCATCTAGCTGTTTCCTCTTTCGGCCCCTCTCCTGAGCACTGTCCCATACCTGGAGTCTGTTCCTCACACCATGGCCTCGGTTACTTTCTTGAAAGTCCCTGTGAGCCCTCAAGGAAACCGACAAGTGAAAAACCTCAAAGCTGAAGGGATCATTCACTGGTTGAGAATAGAGCACACACAAGGCAAGACCCTTCCCTTAAGGCTTAGCTCTGGCCCCCAGCCTCCTTTCTCACAGCTCCCTTCTCTCACCCCTCATGCCACTACTCCATTTCTTTCTGCTCCTTGCCACTTCTTGGCTGGGTTTGTGCTCATGACATTCATCTCCCTGGAATAATCTCCCCTCCCCACCCCCTATACACACATTTTGTCCTTTGAGTTCCGCTGGAGATGTCACCTTCTTGTGAAGCCTTTACTAACCACCAGCTGCCACCCTGCCAGTGCTCCCACCACCCCTACTGGGTCCTCCACTGAAGCAGCTGTCACTTGCTTGTTGATCTACAGTCTCCTCCACTAGATTGTGACTTTTTGTCCCTCATGGCATTTCTTCAACAAATATTGACTGAGCCCCCATTCTGTGCCTGGTAGAGGCAGGGGGGTGTAATAGTGAGTGAGGGAACTCAGCCTCTACCTGCAGGGGACAACTAGTCTGCAGGGAAGCTGAGCAACTGCAATAATTGGTGACATGTGCAGTCCTAGGGAACACAACACACAGCAGGGACACTCGACCTATTTGGGGCTGGGAGTGTTGGGTAAGGCTTCCTGGAAGAGAGCCTTTTCTTTCTGTCCGACTTTTCAGTTGAGGCTTCCAAGAGGATCAGAGTTCACTAGATGGGGAGGAGATGGGAGGGCAGGAAGGAAAATAGCACATGTACACCTGCGACACAGAGAGGGTCCAGGTATGGGAGCTGGATGAGCGTGGGCTGAGATGTGAGTGGGGGAAGAGGCCATGGAGACAAATCCATCAAGAAGTTCAGCTGCAAAGGACCGGAGAAAGATGGATGGGGGTGGGGGCTGTAGCTGGAAGGAGATAAGAGAGAGAAGGACATGTTAATTGCTGATGGGGAAGGGTGAGGCTGGGGACATAAGAGGGAGAGGATCTAATCTCTGGAGTTGCAATACAGTAGCCACTTAGCCACGTCCAACTACTTCAATTAATTAAAGTAAAATAACTCAGTTCTTTGGGCCTACTAGCCACATTTTAAGTGCTCAATGCCACACGTGGCCAGTGGTTAGGAAAGTGCAGATACAGAACAGTTCCATCATGGCAAAAGACTATTGCACGGTGCTGCCCTAGAGTTTGAGCTCCTGGGACCCAGAGATCAAGAGCAGGATTAGCTGAGAGATGGGTGAAGGGATGCTTTTCACTAAGCACTAAAGGGCAGGTAGACAGGGTGGTGTGGACAGACATGTATGAGGTGGCCAGATGCTAGGAGTGGGGCATCTATTCTGTGACTCCCATCATCTCTGTGAAGGAGGAGGGAAAGAAAGGTGTGGGGCTGAATTCAGAGCTGAGCAAAGAATGTGAGAGTGGGAAAGAGTGGACCAGGTTGGTGTAACAGGATTAGCAGGTATCCCAGTGGTGGTGCCACTGAACTCGGCCTCTGGGGGTCAGGCCCAGAGAAGGGCCCACTTGAATGCTTAGTGGGATGATGTTTATCTAGATAGTTGTGGAAATGTCATAGGGGAACTGAGGACCCTCAAAAAGTGGCTGGCTGAAGGGGTGGAGCCTAGAGGTAAGGGCCTCTCAGAGGAGGGGTTGCTCTGTATACAATGACAAGGAGGCCCGTGGTGTCCTCATGAAGTAGGGGGCAGAACAGAAGTCACCAGAATGGGAGATCCAGCTGTCTACTGGTGAGTGGCAAATCATCTCAAAATTCAGTGACTTACATCAACATTCATTTGGCTCATGAATCTGCTACTTGGGCAGTGCTTGGCAGGGATAGCTTGTCTCTGTTCCACTCAGTGTCAGCTGGGCAGCTTGAAGGGCAATGTCACTTGCCATTAACTAGGGTGGCTCAAAGGTCGAAAGTTGGGATCATTTGAAAGCTCACACTTTCACCTATCTGGTGGCTGGCGCTGGCTGTCAGCTGGAACATTAACTGGGGCTATTTATTGACTGGAAGCCTTGGCCTCTTCATGTGGCCTGGGTTTCCTTACAACATGGTGGCTGGGTTCCAAGGGTGACTGTCCCAGGAGAGAAAGAGTCAGATGAATGCCATATCACCATTTATGACCTGAACTAGGAAGTCAGCAGCATCACTTTGGCCACATCCCATTCATAGAGGCAGTCATGAACGCCTAGCCATGTACAAATGGAGGGGAAACAGATTCCTCCTCTTGAAGGGGGTTAGTGGCAAGGTTCTGGAAGAGCATGTGGAACTGACCAGAAGTATTGCTGTGGCCATTTTTGGAAAATACAACATACCAAAGAGCCCAAAGGGTGAGAAGTCAAGGTCTTATCTGCTTCCAGGAAAGGAGATGAAGAAGTTGGGCTAAGTTCAAATTCCTTCATGCAATTAATATTTATTTATTGAGCACCTACTATGTTCCAGACTCCGTTTTAGGTGCTGGGAATACAAGATGGGGAAAAAAAATCACAGTCCTTATGGAGATTACATGGCAGTGGGGGAGACTGACAAGAAAAGAAAAAAGCATTTATGTCAGGTGATGTTAAATGATATGCATGAATGATGGTCTGCAACAGAGTGCACAGAAAGGAAAGACAGAAGGTGGAGCAGCTTGGGCCTTTCAGGATCCTGGATTTTCTCACTGGGTTGGAAGGGGCAAGGTCTGTAAACTACAGGGAGGAGCAGAAGAGTCTGGCCATTCCTTTGAATGCTGTATCCTAGGTGCCCATATTCTAGGGCTGGATAAACTTCATAGGGTGTAAGAAAAAGGGCCCCGGGGCGCTGAGTCTTTGCTCAAGATCACCAGCTAGTTAGTAGCTGCAGAAACCAGGCCCACAAAGCAGCGGGTACGTTTGATCCTTTGTCCCAAAGGCTCTTTCTCCTGTCCAGTTTCCCAGACAGGGATCTTGGAGAACTATACCCCAGGTTGTGTGTCTATGCGCTGTGGTTTTAGTCCTACAGAAAGCTGAAGAGGCCACGGAGGAGCTGGTTGAAGCAGGAGAAGGCCCAGGGAGGAAAGAACGTGGGGATTTGATTGGACTCAGCGAACCCTTCCTGGACCAGACGGTGCAAATCCTGGGTGGCAGCCGCCAGCGCCTGGCTCTACCCCAGACCTGGGGAGCCCGGCAGAAGCGTGGTCGTAAACGATGGGGGGAAATCCAGGGTCTGTCCTTCCCCTGTATCCCCAGCGTCCCCCTGACAACCTGCCCTGGTTGAAAAGCCACTGGGACCAGGCTGTTGGGCGTGGTGAGGACAAAATGTGGATAAAGGGTTCAGGAGGGACGGCGGCAGGGTGCCCGAGGAGACGGGGGCTGCACCCGGCGGGGCCCAGGCAGCTTGTGGGTGTGTGTGTATTGGGGCCCCCAGCAGCACCTCCGACCGCAAAGAGCTGGGGAGCTCGGCCGGGCGATCGTAGCGAGCAGTATGCAGTATTGATCGAGGGGCGGGCGCAGCGAGCGCGCCGAGAGCGGCTCCATCCATTAGGGCCGCCGTTCGCCTCCAATTAGAAAAAAAATCATTACTCAGCAGCCAGCAGCGGCCTGCGCGCCGCCCGGGACCGCCTGCGAGCTAGCGAGAGAGCTGTGGAACGGCGGGCCTCCCCCACCCTCGCGCTCCCCACCCCCCGCCCCCGGCGCACCGCCTCCCCCCGGCCCTAATGACAACTATTAGAACTGCTTCCCCGCACCCACCGCCCGGCGAGCACAAAAGCGCGAGATTCATTTGGTAATCGGGGTAATTACAGCGGGGCGCGGGGGCGCACGCGGCGATGGCGGGCGCGCTGGCGGAATGCTAAGGGGCTGGACGCGCCTCCCGTTCCCACCCCGCCGCCTTCCCCGCGGGGCCCCTCACCCAAACGGCGCTCGGGGCCACGTCTTGCCCTCAGCCCCACCGCCATGTCCTTCCCTCCACACCTCCAGCCGTGGGTATAGGGCTGCCGGGGGTTCCCGGGCGCCGGACGAAAAGCCACCACATCCCCCACACTCCTCCACTCTCCACCCCCGCCCCCACCCCGCATCCAGCCGCCAGCGGCTTTGGCAGAGAGGCCTGCGGCGCTCCGGACAAGATTTGCCACGTCCGGGAGCCGGAGAACCCCTCTGAGGTCCGGACGCATAATAAATACCGTGTGGAATGTATTTACTCTGCTGGCCCTAGTTAATTTCCACACCAGCGCCGCGCCGGGCGTCCTCCCCCGCGCGCCCCGGCCTGTCGTTCCTATTTACGGGCGCAAGGCGCCGTCCCTTGAGAGGGACTTTTTTTTTTTTTTTTTTGAGAGCTTTAGGATGGATGCAACGTGTCATTAAATCTGAAAGGGGCTGTTACTTATCAGTAATGGTGTTTTCCATAGGCCTTTCTCCTCACCTTCGCGGGCACAGGTACCACCTGGGTGGTGGATGGGGGGTGGGGGTGTCTGAAAAACAACAACAACAACAACAGGGGGCGGGGTAGTAAGCTCTACAGGAGGCCGTTGAGACGTCGCTGGAGACTCCCGCCCCCAAACCTTAGCAACGCGGACGCTGAGGCCCCCTCTCCACAACCTGGAGGCAACCCGCTGCACCCCGCGGAGGAATCTTCCTCCAGAGAGGCCTAGAACAGCAAGGTGTTAAAGGAGGTGTTCTCGCCTCCTTAGCTGGCGAGAAATGCAGCTTCTCGGTTGTCCCATTCTGGCAGCAGAAAGGCCCTGTGTGATCAGCACTAGAGCAACAGCCCTTATCTGGGGTGATTTCCCATCTGCCTCTCCTGGAAGCAGGGTTGTCTTCCTGCACAGGACTTATCTTGTTGGGAAGCAGAGCTGTATGCTGGAGGCAGGCCCAGCGAATGGAATGCTCTCCTGGCCTTGTGTGTTCTTAATGACCCATAAGAGACTCCTCAGAGGTGAAAAACAAAACCCTACAGCCCCTTAACCCTTCCGTGCCCTGGTTTGTGAGATTTCTTAATCTGGCTGTGATGTCGCACTGCTTCCTCTCTTGATTTCACCCAGGATCTGCTGGGTTCACCACAGCCCCACTAAGCCAAAATCCGAGTCTGGACTCCCCCTCCTGGGTGAGGGGGTTACACTCCAGGCAGCCCTTCAAGGCCTTGGAGTAGGGTGCTGCAAAGCCCTGAAAGTGTGGGCAGAATTTTGAGCACATATGCACTTTTCTGTGTGTGTGTGTATGTGTGGGGGGGTCTTAAAAGGATCTGACATAGCACCAAAGGTCTAGAACCACCTACCAGCTTATTGACCTTGCCTAGTTCTTATCCCTTAGCCAAACTTCATTATCAGGAAGAATCAGGCTACCCTGAAGCAGTTGTGATTAAAGCAATGAGACAATGCCTTAATATTTTAAAATTGTACAGGATTCTACAAAGATAAATTGTTAATGATGCCAAAGATGGCTCTGTGTGTGTGTGTGCACATACGTGTGCATGTATTAGTGAATTGGCAGTGTAGGGGGGTGTGTTTGTGGGGAGTCATTGGGATTTTACTCTCCATTCTTAGGGAACTTCTGTACCCCTTCATCTCTCTACCTCAGGGTCAAGTAGGATTGATCTGGAATGTTGACCCTCCTTTTTAAAAATCAGAAGCCTGCCCTGGCTGGTGTAGCTCAGTGGATTGAGTGTGGGCTGCGAACCAGGCATCGCAGGTTCAATTCCCAGTCAGGGCACATGCCTAGGTTGCAGGTCATGTCCCCCAGCAACCATACATTGATGTTTCTCTCTCTCTCCCTCCCTCCCTTCCCTCTCTAAAAATAAATAAATAAAATCTTTTTAAAAAGTTAATTATTTGTGGTAGTATATTTAAAAAATAAAAATAAAAATCAGAAGCCTTTTTGGGTGGTGGGTAGGGGCTGGCGGTCATGGGCAGCAGGGTCTTCCTGCTCAAATCCCTTTGGTCCTCAGGAGACTCCTGTCTTCCTTTGGAGCATACAACAGGTGCTCAGTGCACCTTTGTGGAATAACCAAATCAATGACTGGGTAGTGAGAGGTCTTGGGCCAGCCCCAACTCTTCCAGTAGAGGAGGATTGTGGACCCTTTCCAGCTTAATGTGTTTATTATCTCTAGGGGTGGAGACACCTCAGTCTTGAGGAGCTCAAAGATGAAAATAACCAAAATCCAGGGTGTTCAGCATCCTCATCTCTGTGGGGATGGGTGAGGTGGTAGTTAATTTTCTTCACCCACCCACTAAGAAACTGCCCCCAGCTGCTGCAACTTCTCTTCAGGATCTGATGCAGCATTTCCACCAAGGCCAAATTCTCCCCAGACTGTTACCAATGACAGCATGGTAGCTGCACCAGGGCTGGGCCATCTTACCTGACATGGGACTTTTCTGATGGGCAGTCTTTGCTCTGGGTTCCCCATCTGCCTAGCTGAGACTTTCTCAGAGCTGTGCTGCATTAGCAGTTCTTCCTCTCCATCCTACTTCCTTCCCTCTCCTTTCTCGGGGGTGAGACCTGTTATCACCTTCTGAACGCTCTCCCTGTCTACTCCTGCTTACTCTCCACTTGATCTTCATAAGCATTTCCCCCAGTACATCTCTTGAACCTCTCATTCCATCTTGGTGTCTGCTTCTGGGAGGACCTCAACAGCCACAAGGGCCAATACTTAGATTCCCAAGCTGCCCATAATTTTAGGTAGTACCCTATGTGTGCTGGACTATGTAAAGACAAGGGTGGAGCTAGAAGCTCTTGGTCACTCCTCTGCCTCTGTTCTATAAGGTTCTAGGTATCAGACACAGTCCTATGCCCCTCTAGGGCCAGGTGGCCAGCCTCTACACTCCTGCAGTCATGCTGCTTGTGATTGGTATGTATTCTTCCAGTTGTTCCTGGGTTTTGTCAGGTTCTCTCTGCCCAGGGCCACTGATGCTCAAAAGCCTATCTGTACTTACCAGCTTGCCTGGCAGCTCTCAGAAAGTCAATCCCAAGGTCAGACTGCACTCTCAGACCCACAACTCTTTTTGAATGGCTACTCTCAGCACGAATCTGAGAGCTGAATGCTAACCCTGCAAATCTATATACTGAATCAGAGGCTCCACAGACTGGCTTCTGCCTGGGATGGGGTGAGCCAGGAAGCTGGGAATTCCTGCTCTGTTAGACATGTGAACAGAAATTAGATTGAAAGAAGGGGAATCAAGGAGAAAAAGCACCATCGGGAAACAAAGGAACTGCTGGCGTTTCAGCCTGCTCCAGGAAAGGCAGTCACCAGCCCAAAGACAGATGAAGTGGAAGGCTGTGTGTGTGTGTTTTTTTAAGGCAGGGTCAGAGGTCATTAGCTTGGAGAATGTGTCATATTTGACATAAGGAAGGTGGTAATTTGAGGCTAGAAAGCAAAGCCTCGTCTGAACTCTGGCCTGGGAGATGCAGTCCACAGGAAGACTCTTCGCTGGGGAGAAAGGACAGGGCCTCGACCAGGAGAGTGGCCTGGGGGGATGACGCCCTGTCAGCTGTTTGAACACCACCTCTGTCCATCTCCCCACCTTTCTAAAGAGGATAAATCTGTGATCTCTCACTTTTCCCATCACTGACAGCTCTGAGTGCTCACAGAACTGAGGCCAGCATCCAGTGGCCTGGGCTGTAGAATTTCAGAGACAGCCAGTGCCACCCCTGTAGGCTAATTGCTTTGTTTTTCTCCAGAGCCAAACTGCTTGGTGGTGCTGGGCTGCAGCCTCACAGCCAAGGGTTTTGGGGACAGTCCCTTTGGTCATAAGGGGGCCAGGAATATCCTCAGTTGTGGGAAACCAGCTAGAAGTGTGTATGCCCTCTGAGGCTCCCGTGGAGTTATCTGCTGTGTGGGGGCCACTCGGCACTGTGGTTCTCCCCAGTTCTGTGGTGGGAGAGCCAGATTTATGAGGGAGAAACTCCAGAAGGACATGCTCATCCTGCAGCTTGCATGCACCCGTGCCGGCTCTCAGACCTCGATTACAGATGGAAAGATGCAAGGAGGCTGCAAGCCGAGACTACTGGGGCAGCTGCTTCAGGCAGGGGTATGCTAACTCAGGGCACATTTTTGTCTGGTGTCCTTGGGATCAGAAGCCTGCTCAGCAGTCTCCTCCTGGCTCTGCCAACTCCGACTCTTCGTTTCAGTGCATCCAACTTCCTCAGTTCTGACTTCTCCAAGCCTTCAGCTGCAAACCCTTCTATCTAACTCTGACCTATCCTTTCGCTTTCAAGCTTAAGCTCCAGGAAGTACGGACAACCCCCACAGTAAACAAAGCCAAACGTTTTCTTTATCTGGAGCCTTTGCTATGCTAATGTGCATTGTGGATCTTCCGGAGGTGGGGGGAAGGGGGGGACGCACCAATCTTTTCCACTGTTTGACCACAAAAGGCCCCTGCCTACCCTCATATCTATTAACCCTCTCCCAGAACTGGGTGAAGAGGCGTTTGGGAAATGTTTCCCTGAGACAAGCTGGGTAGGAGCAAGGTTTTCTCTCCTAGGTCCTGCTTTTTTAGCATACCAGAACCCCTTATTTACCTCAGGCCAGGCCCTGGGAATAGAGTCCCTCTCTTGTTGCCTGACTTCTGCCTCCTTGGACCTGTGAATGGATTTATGCCTGGAGGGAAAAAACAGCATAACCAGCCCAATCCCTTTCTTATCCCAGTGGCAGGGTCATATCCAAGTTTTGGGTTCTAAAATGTATAGATGAGTTTTGGAGCCTTCTTTAAGAAAATGAGTGCAGAGGTACGAATTATAGCTGCTAGGGCCTTGGAGGGGCCTGTGCAAGTGAAGGACCCTGAAGTTAAGCTTCATTAACATCAAATAAAATCCACACCTGTGCAGAGGCTTAATTATGGGTGTATGTGTAGCTAAGACATGTCCATGTGTATAGTGTGGGTCAAGTCTATGGTCTTGGATGGCTCTTCATTGGTGCTTTGTTACACCCCACCTGCCTTTTGTCCTGAAGCTAGCCTGTGGTTTGTTCTGTTGGACCAGGCCTCACGAAGGTGAGTGGTCCCTGGTGCATCATTTGGGGTTGTCAGACTGATGAGGGCAGCACCATAATGATTGGGCAGATCTGTTTGCTGCAACAGATCTGCTTTCTGTGGATCCCACAAGGCTGATCCTTGGATTGGATCACTTGGATAGTTTTGGCCACTGGCTTTTGGTTGAGTTTGGCCAATGAGACAAGCACCAACAGGCATTATGTCCTGCAGAAGTTGTCAAGAGGTGGGGGTATGGGTTTCCCCAGCTGGACTGCACTTTGGCTGCATGCCTGCACTCATAGCAACCCTTACCTATGGCTCTCTTCTGTTCTGCAAACAGCTCCCACCACTTGCCCCTTCAGCCTTGGCCCTGGTAGCAGCTTCCAATGGTTGTTAGTTCCAGAGAACTTTCCTGTCCCTTGTGGTTTCTGTAATTTGCCCACATCTAGGTAAATAGTTCCTTTGTTAAACTTCCCAATTAACCCTCTTGTTGAATGTGCCATCCATTCCACTGGGCCCTCACTCATGCTGACAGCCTGAATGGTGCAGTGGGAAGTCCCAAATTCATATCACTAATCACAGAAAAGATACTTCGAGTTCCCCATCGGTGAATTTGAATATGTAAATGTTAGCCATCATTTGCTTTGGGATGTGCTTTCACAGCAGTTTAGAGCCTGGCTATGGGTTCCCTGACTCACCTCTGTGTGGCATTTAGCACTAAACTAGTTTATCCATATGGGCTCCCCACTCCTGAGTGTCCAGATGAGGTTATGAGAGAAATATGACCCCCTGCTTTCCCAACTTAGTTTATTTGAGGGGGGAGGACATTCTAATTTGGGGGGAATGTGATAGAACTGCCCAAAGTACACGAAAATTGGCCACATAAATTATGAAACTTAAATGCTGGTTCCAGCAGTGAGCTGGTAAATGCTTAACAACTGGTGTCCCACCCTCCTTCCCAAAGCCCTGATTTGAAGCATCTGTTGATTTCCATGATGTAAATACTCCAACAACGGCCAGTCTCCAGCTACTCATGCGATAGCTCTGACTGTGGTGTTGGGAAGAGACATGCACTAGCACACCATTAAATAGCATTTTCACCGCACAGATACAACAGATTAAGTAACCTCAGAAACATAGATATTAGTAAACTGTAGAAGTCATTAGGAAAGTGGAAGTTATGAGTATTTATTACCTTTGTTTTTAATATGCTTTATTCAATTTTAAGTTTTTAATTATTTTAATTTTAATGATTTTAATTTAATTTGTATTAATGGCAGTGTTTAACAATTGGCTTACAAAACTCCTGAAAATTTAATGATAGGCTCTCAAACACCAGTACTGTCTGGCTCCAGCACACCATGGAAGGGTTCTATTTGCTCTGTTCCATTGGAAAGAAAAATTAGTTTTCATCAAGACAGAAAACAAAAACAAAGAAAAGCTACGAGTATTTCAATTGCGCCACCTTGTGGCACGACCTAACACTACCACACCCCCATTATCTGAACGACACCCCCCATTTGGTCAGGTTGTATCTATGTCTGGGGTGGCCAAGTGTCCTGATTTGCCTGGAACAAGTCCTGGTTTATGCCTAGTACTCTGGTTTAACTATTAATTGCACCCCTTTTATGTTCTCAAAAGTGTCCTGGCTTGAACAATAAATGATTAAGTCACTTTGTTAGATAGTAACTTCCTTGAGGGTAGGAACTGTCTTGTTTGCCACTGCATCCCTGTAACCAAGTAGGCAGTCAACAGAGATCAGTTGATGAGCAGTGAAAGTGAGGACTAAAGGAAAGTTTCCCTGCTTCTTTGGTTACATTGATAACGACTGGGATTTGGAAATCTTTTCATCGTGCAGAGATTTTTATTGTAGTGTGGTTGGCCCTGTAATCTCTGACCCCGCCGTCCTCTGCACAGAAAAAGCCAGGCAGATAGACGTCAGCGCCTCGTCTCCCGGGGGCGTGCGGCAGCCAGAGGGTGTTGGTCTGGCCATCTGGTGCAGGAACAGTCGAGCCGTGTGGGAGCCCAGCTGGCATGGGAATCCTTGGCTGTCCCCGGCAAACAGCATGGGGAGGAGAGCTGTGGGATCAATAGTAATTTCCTTCAGAGGAACGGTGATGTAGCGCAGTTGGCAGTGGCATTGGGCTTTCCCTGGCACGGAGGTCTCTAAATGCGTTTGGCCCTCTTAGCTAGGAAATGGACTTGAAGCAGAACGCTGGACAGGGAAAGGAACAAGGACAGGACTTTCTTGGCTTGAGCCCAAGAGAGGTTGCCAGGTTGGCTGTGGAAGCAAGCTTTCTCTGCCTGCCTGTCATCAGCATAAGCCACGTACACACTTTGAGGCACTGAAAGAGTAGAAATCATGGAAACTAGAGCATTCCCATGAACCTGCCGGCACCTTCCATGCAACATCCATCTACTCAACACTTAGGGAGAGAATTCTGTGTGCCAGGAACAGTGCTTAGGTGGTAAAGGTGACTCCAATTTCTCACTGTGTAGAGCCAGAGGGTGAGAAGTCATGTAACATTTATGAAGCTGACCAATCAATATTGAAATTCTGACCAGTCCGAGGTGCTTAGGTAGTAGCTAGGGTTCTGGTTTGGCAAGGATGAGTCAGAAATGCCAATGGAAGGATAAGCAGGAGTTTTGTTGGACAGGGTTGTGGATGGGGTGCTGCACCACCCAGACCCCTCTTCAGGAGTGAGGGGATGGTGGCTGACTCAGGTTTGCCCTTACTTAGCTCATGGGTGCTGAGCTGCCTTATTTAAGGTAATGCCACCTTCCCTGGGGACCAACTTGAATTCAATGACTAGTTTATGGGATGGGGATACAAGGGCTCACCCCCTTGCCTCAATTTGGGACACCTCTGAAGGGTTATCCCAGTTCTAGAACTTTCCATAGGGTCAGCTGAGGCCTCTGTTGCAATTGCACAGTAGTTCAAATTCTCCACTGCGCCATCCTGCTGCCCTCACAGGTACCCTCCAGGAAGCCTCCTGTACTCTGGCCTCCACCTCCCATGCAACTGAACATAAACCAGGGATGGAGGAGGGACAATCCTTCTCAGGGACAGAAATAGTATGTGCCTCTCATGCAGGGTGGGCAAGCAGGGGTGACCTAGGTGGTGCTAAAGAGGTCAGATTTCCTTCTGCTTGGGGGATGATGTCTGAATTATGGATCTAGTGATGATGGTGGCAGAGAGGGAACAGTGAGTACCAGGAAGTTCACAGAAGGGAGAGTGTGGTTAGGATGGGCATAAGGAAAATTGGGAAGGGGCTTGTAGGCACAGAAGGTATCTGGAAAGTCTACAGTCCAAAGATTCTGAAGCAAAAAAAAAGATAATACTAGGAAGCAGATTCTTAGCCTCTAATTTTTGGTGGTCTGGAGATTTCATGGCATAAAGGTCTTGCATTCCTGTGATTCTGACCAAGGTGTGGCCTGTAAGCATTTCTTGTTGCTGCCTAGGCAGACTTTTTGCACTTCTTAATGTAAATTATGTTCCTGCAATGGGCTACATGCCCCCTAACCTCTTTCTTAGGTTGCTGCTGTTCCTGGTTTGAACTGGAATGGTGAGGAAGAGCAGGCCTTGAAACTGGATGGGCTTCAGATCCCTCCCACTACATGGCTGAAGCAGAGCCAGGGGCACTCTTTTAACCCTTCAGAGCCTGTTTCCTGGTCTCTCAGAATGAGATGATGCATAGAGACACTTAGCACAGGCCCTAACATTTAGTGAGCACTGAGTAGATCCCTGCATTTTTGGTCTTGCCATTTTGGCCTCCTTTGCTCTAATTTGCAGTCCTTTATCAGAAATGCTTCATTTGGTGCATGGGTCAGGAAAGGTGGTGGGGTGGGAGTGGGGGTGTTGGTGGTAAGTACTAGGGCATAATCCACAACCAGACCCCTAAGTGGAGTCTTTTAGCGGATCAGCCTACTCCCAAAGCTATTCCACATGCAGGCCAACCTAACAGCGGAAGCAAGCTTACCTTTATTTCCTCCATTTTTCAGAAGGGGATAGTGAGGTTCAGAGGGAAATGGACTTATCCAGGTCACCAGGGACAGCTGGAGGTCCTGATCCCTGGCCTTCCAGAGCCCCAGCCCTGTGCCCAGCAGATCGCATAACATGGCATGCAGGTTTATGTAATTCCTGGAGGTTCCCCCTTGCCGCTCCTGCAGGTGGTTCTCCCGGTCTCCCTAAAATGTGAGAAAGAAGGCTGTGGCTTTGGGGTAGGGAGCCTGGAGTGGCCAGGAGCTGCTCCTGTTTGTTCCCAAGCTCACCAGAAGGGCACCTCCCTCCTCCCCACTGATGTCAGCTGATGACGTCTGGGCCGCATTCAGGCCATGCTGTCATTTGTCCCATGCTCATTCAGCTGATTAAAAGTCATCAATTGTTTTTTAAGCCACCAGCAGGCGAGCCACCAGGCACCATTTGTTATTGCTCGGCCATGCTGTGAGATGCTGTTTAAACTCACTGAGCAAAGCTTTCGGAAACTGGAAGGCAAAAGCGTTTTTTGGAGGAAAGAAAATAGGAAAGAAATGAGTGGGCCCACATCTCTGCCAGAAGAAACAATCAGGCCAGGCGGCTGAGGGGCTGGTCCTCCTTTTAGCAACTCCCACATGGTTCTTTTCAGGGGCTATTCTCTTGAGGCCAGAGCCACAGGGAGCTCCCTTCATCTCTGTCCCTGGGGAAATAATTACTGCTGTGGCTAACAAATGGTTCATTTGGGACTTTTTGCCTACGCGCCCTGCCCCTTGCTTTTTGGCCAGGTTAATGTTTCTGAAACAACGCAATGTCATTCCTGCTCAAACACCTTGAGTGGCTCCCCGTTGTTTATGGAATGGGGAGTAAAGCTGCTGCCTGGCATTTGAGTTCTCCACAGGGCTGTTGAAGTTCCCCCTCTGACTTTCCCAGCCTCTATGCTTCAGCCAAGTCTAACTTTTCAGCCTCCCCCAGACGTGACTGTTACTTGGCTGTCTTTGTTCATGCTACTTCTACGTGAAATGATGCACCACTGCCCCACCCCTTATCTCAGTATATTGAACCTGAGGATCTTTCAGAGACTGTTTGGGAACCCCTCTTTGTTCTGGTGTCTTTCCTGAAGGCACAAGTTCGTGTCCTCTTTCCCCCATTTGAGCCACATGCGTTAGCAGGTGCTATCGATGCTTCACCCACATGCCCTTGTGCTCACCATTTCTGTGCACACAGCTTTGAGCACATGGGTCCCTTTGCCCAGGGGCTGTCTCTGGCCATCAGGCAGGCAGGCAGGAGGTGCCAGGGGATTAAGGCTCTCTGGGAGTAACCCTGAACAAATGACTGTTGGGAGCTGGTGGATAAACACCACTGCTCCCTTGCCCATGGTAGAATACTCTAGAGTGTGAGTTCTATGTCAGCTCTCAGAGGTCCACAGTTGGACTGAGTGTCAGTTGCCCACAGCAGTAACCTGCTCATTGGCTGCCTTCTGTTCCATGACTCCTCCCACATAAACCAAATGTACTCAGGTTCTTGTCTCAGCATTGGCTTCTGGGGGACCCAAACACAGACAATTCACTTTGTTCTAGTCCTTTGTCTTTGTTTGGTTTGTCCTGGTCCTGTTGAACCAGTCTTGGACTTCTTCGGGACCCAACATGGTACCTAGCCCATAGCATGTACCCTGTAGTAGCTGACTGGTAAGTGTTGAGTGGCTAGAATCTGTATTAGAAAAGCCTGTAAATGAAATAAGCAAACGCTGTTTTGGTGTGGATTATTACCTCTGCTTGCACAGGCTGGGACATTACTACCTCAGTAGTTTGGCTCTGACAACTCCTGCCTGTCCCTCTCCTTCTATGGAAATCTTTTACTTCTGTCAAGACACCCAACCCCTCCCCTGCACCCCATCTAATAGGTCTACCCTGAAAGCTCCCTCCTCTGAATTGCTATTGAATTTTAATAGTGCCACTCAGCTTTGCCCTGGCCCTTTCTTTGTTACGTGTTAATTTTCTCTGCTGGGCTCTCCTTTTCTCAAGGGTAAAGGCCTAAAATACCAAGGGCTTCCTGTTAGTCACTTTTTCTATACCCAGGAGGAATCATAAGGTCTGACTCCATATGAATCAGACACTTTCAGTGTCATCGGCAAAAACATCTGTTTTTCTAACCATAGCTCGTAGTTTTCCTGACTAAGAAACTTACAAGGAAATGCAAGGCCAAGGACGAGTTTGGTGTCTATGGGGCCAGGGAAGGGGTAAAGGAGGAAAGGGTGGCCATGTTCTGCCTTGGCCTCACAACAGTTATAGCCCTATTCTTGGACTTCAGCAAGATGTCATGAGTCTCATGGTGGTCTCTCACCCGCTGAAGGCAGCTCCCCTTTAGCCATCCAGCCAGAGCTGGGCTGGATCAGGCAACACAGAAAGGGGAGACAAACACAGGGGAGAAAGCCTTACATGGACAGCAATTTCAGAATGCTCCCCTTTGGGCCTCCCTCCAGGCTTCCTTATCAGATGGGGGAAATGTGTCTTGTTTAGGCAAGAAAGACACTGGTGTTTTTTTCTTCAGACCAAGGCCAAAGGGACAAAGTCAATCTCTCCAGGCCTGGAGCCACTCAAGCACCTGGAAAGAATATTCTCTCCCTTAGAGACAGAGTTTTCATTTCCACCTTGTTCCAAACAAAAGCCAGACAGCTGGCCTTGAGCTATACCATGGAAAAACAAACTCTGTGCAAGAGTTCCTCTCACATCTAGGCCGACTTTTCCAGACCACAAATTGGGATGTGCTGTTGGACAAGTATGGGTGGATTTTCAGCAAGACAACTGGACAAGACATTTGAGGCAGGAGGTGTGGCCATCAAGCACACAGGGCCCTGTGGTGTATTTTCACTGTGGGTGCTAGGCCCAATGGATAAGGAGCATGGGAAGTGTCCCTCAGGCTTCTGGCATGTGTTTCTCTGCAGCGACCTGAACTCCAAGAGGCGTGCAGGACAGGAGGGGCCTTGCTTCCTTAGAGTGCAGCTGCTGTTACCCTGGAAACAGCCTTTCTGGCCTACAGGGCCTAATAACATTCCTCAAAGTTTTCAGGAGTTGTGAGTTTTGGAATGATTACATAAATGTGGCTCTGTGGGGGTAGGGCCCTGCATGGGTAATACCCTGCCTCCAGAGTAGGGCCTCGAAGAAAAACCCAGCAAAACAGGAGAAAATGCAACCTGTGGTTTAGAAAGACATTGGGGTTGCACAATCCCAGCTGCTGGATGGGAAACCTCGATGCATCTTTCTGGGTCTTAGTAACTCGAGGTGCCTTGGTGGAGTGAGAACTGGGTACACATTCAGATATTGTAGAATGCCCTTGGCCATGTTCAGGGACTCCTCATTCTCCAAACATTTGCTCTCCAGGTCACTGCAGCTATGTGGTTGTGTAGGAAAGCAGAAGTTGTTGTATTAGAGAAAAACCTAGTAATGAACTTTGTTCCCACCCAGACATTCCTGCCCTGGAATCTCCAGGATGAGGACCGCAGCTGATACAGTGCAGTACAATGACAAAGTGAAGACAAGAGCCTCTGGATTTTCTGAAGGCAATGAAAAACGATGCCAGGGAATTGCTCCCCCTGACACAAAGAGCCAATAATCAGGGCCTGGCCCAGTTAGTCAATTCTGAACTGGAGAGATATCCAAAACTAGGAGGCATATGGGGGTTTCTAAAAGAAGGCCTTTGAAGGACAAAGAATCAAGAGAGGCCTTTGGGACAATTGATGGAGACCCTGAACCTTTTTTTGCCAAAATGACTGTCTTTATGACGGCATGTGAACGTCAAGGGTGAATTGGAGGTCCTTGTGCCACTAGATGTTTGGTGGGGGAGGAGGGAGGGAAAAGGTTTGAACTCCCAACCAAACTTATTACACTCTATAACTAAGAATTAGTTACTAGGAATTAGTGCACAGCTGCACTTAGAAGCTCCATTTTGTTAAATTAACGATAAAATCACTTATTGGTACGATTCAAGAGTCATTTTAAAGATCAAGTCCCAGTTGAAGTTTTTTCCCACTATTTACTCATGAACGTTAATCTGTACTTGAAGTGGTTCCACACAAAGTAGGCTTTCCCTGTGTTGGCTGACCTGAGAGGACAAGGGTCTCCAGTATTTCCAGGGGCTGATGGGCCTGAGGACTTTGTTTTTCTTAGACAGAGGGAGGGTGGAGGGGTACGGACTGCCTGTGTCCACACCCAGGATGGGGGGCGGCATTTAGGGTCCAAAGCTCAGAAAAAGGGCATAGAAGCCTGATCAATCACCAGCTCAACTTCCTTGACATCCCCAGTGGGAGGTCAGAAAGGCTCCTCAAGCATTACCTGACATCCCCCTCCCCAGCACCTCCTTTTCTGTCCGTAGCTCCATCCCCCATCTCAGCCATTTCAGTAACCAGCTACCCCTGTCCTCTGTTTTGCGAGCTCAAACCCAAGGACTCCCCTTTGCTT
This sequence comes from Tonatia bakeri, assembly GCA_004024845.1. Taxonomy (NCBI): domain Eukaryota; kingdom Metazoa; phylum Chordata; class Mammalia; order Chiroptera; family Phyllostomidae; genus Tonatia; species Tonatia bakeri. Next base: position 148,778 of record PVIA01003251.1, on the reverse strand, counting down.
CTACTCTTTCTTTCTGGTTGGTTAGTAAACCCTGTTAGCCTCACCATTAAAACACACCTTGATTGTTCTCATGAGTGGCTGCAACCAGGCTGGGCAGAGCCCTGATTCTCTCTCTGCTGATTCCTCTCTGCTTCACCCCTACCCCTCGCAGTCAAGAGTTTCATTAGAGAAGCCAGTATGCCCCTAGTCAGATCACTTCACTCCTCTGCTCAAAGCCTTCCAAAGCTTTCCAGCTCATTCAGAATGAAAAGTAGCACTGATGTCAATTCTATTGTCCCTTGGTGGTGTCTTGGAAAGCCTACAGGACCCAGGCCATCACCTGTCTGACTTCATCCTCTATTCCCTTTTCCTTGATCCCTCTGCTCCAGCCACACTTTTTAGAACACAGCAGATCTACTCTGGTTTATTCCTATCCCAGGGCCTTTGCACTTCCTCTTCCTTTTGCAGGATTCCTCCCCCCTCCTCAGTTAATTTTGAGTGATCCCTTTCTCCCTTCAGGTCTTTATGCAGATTTCAGCTTCTCAGTGAGGATCTCCTTGGCTTCCTGCCACCCCCCCCCATGCACACTTGTACCCCTCAGTACTCAATACTATTTAACCCACTATATGACATACTTGGTTATCTTGTTTCTGGCCTTTCTCTCTCCCTCAGATGTTTTCAGAAAGTCAGGGATTTAAAAAAAAATTGTTTTGTTTCTTGCTATATTTTCGGCATCTAGTTCATGGCTGGAAGGTGCTCGAGCAGAGGGCTCAATGCTGCTGGGCATTCACAGGCTTCCCCTCGACCTTGGGGGTTTTTCAGAAAATAACTGAGGAACTTTGGTTAGTGCTCAGCTGAGGGGTGTAATGATGACTTTGTGGCACTTTGCTGTTGCTGCTAAAGCTATTTTGTTTATGCACACTGGCAGGAAAAGTGACACATAGGTAGGCCTTTTTATACCTGCTTCAACCCCTGGGTCAGATGCTGTGGGCCTCCCAAGTGTTTTATGTATGTTTTTGTTGGGTGAAAGGGAAAAAGACAAGTGTCTACACTGGCCAATTCCAGTGAAAGCAATAGTCCTACTTCAGAGAGTTCCTGGAACTGTCTTTTCATCTTCCAATATCTTCCCCCATCCTCCCCTACAGGCTTCTTGTTTTGGAAATATCTTGCCCAGGAAGTGGCCCTTCCAGGACCGAGGGGTGGACGAGGAGAGTTGCTTCCTCAGCTGACTGCTGCAGGGACATCACTACCTGCGGCAGCTTGAATTCCTGGCCCTGCTTTCCTTTCATCAAGGAAGGTTAAAAACAAAACACATCCAAGCCTGGGCTGCACCTTACTGTAATTAAATCAGAATCTCTGAGGAAGGGACCCAGGCAGCTCAGGCTTTAAGAAAACTGCCAGGTGATCCTGCATTGACGGAGGTCTGAGCCCCCTCCAACCAAAAGCCGGTAGAACCGGTTCAGAGATGGACGCTGACCTACTGACCTTTGCCATCAGGCCCCCTCACCATGGCCAGTTTATATCTTGCCAACTTTCAAGGCCCATCTCCAGTCCTGCCCATTGCAAAAGGCCTTCTGGACACAGGGTCTGATCTCACTGAGCTCTCCCTCTTACAGCATGCTTGATTTTGGAAGCGGTTGTTTGGTAATTAATCACCCCTCCCTGGGCCTGATCTGACCCTTGCATTTGTCATTTATCTTCCATGGTATTTACTGCTTTGACTGGAATCAGGTTATATATTCTCCCCTCTCACTTAACTCCGGTTCCATTGGATGTAGAATCAATGTGACAAAGAATTTCAAACTGCAAATGCCCCAGCTTTAGAATGAAGGGGTGGAGAGATGAGGTAAGATATTGCTGGTCCTCCCAGGTCTGCTGGGAGAGAAGAGAGCCACCCATAGATCATTCCAAAGCAAGGCAGGTGGAGATGAGTTCTCTGGAGGCATACAAAACTCCTGGAGGGGAGCTGGCCAGGAAGAAGTCCTTCGTTTAGCAGTTTTTGCTGGCCCCCAGGTTCAGGAAGGGAGGTCCAATTACATTTGGGAAGCAGAGGGGCTCCCCTCTGGGGCTTCCAAACTCTTAGCACAGGGTAAACCCACATTAAACATGTGTTGATTGGTTGAAGACAGCCCTGGAGGCAGCCAGCTGTGGAGCTTCTGGGGACAAACGCAAAGCCAGGGACTGTGAAGAGTGCCTAAGTATAACCTTTTTTCTTCCACAGAGGAGGGGACCAGAGCCAGAGGGAGGAAGTGAGTTCTGGAAGGCCACCCAGTGAGCTCCTGATAGAGCCAGGCCCTAAATCCAGCCCAGCTGCCCCCTCTCTTTCCAGGGCCTCTGGCTGCTTCCTTGAAGGCAGGATTATTAAACTGATAGACTCCAGGAGGTCTGTGAACTTAGATGGGAAAAAAATTACATCTTTATTTTTGCTAACCTCTAACTGAAATCTAGCGTTTCCTTTAATGGACATAGCAAAGAAACCACAGTGATATTGGCAGTAGCTATAAGTTTGTGACCAACAGAAATGACATATTTTCATATCACATTACACTCATTGCAGATAGCACCAAATACCTTTTACACTCATCATTATTTTGAAATCACAGCAGTTATTTTATGTCATTATTTAATGCATTAAATAAGCATATATATATGACTATATCACAAAATATTTCGATGTCTATTTCAATAGAATTGGCTTGCTCTGCAATTCCATGTTAGTTTGTTATACACATTTAAAGCATTATTTTTAGAAGGGGTTCATAGGCTCACCAGCCTATGGATGCTCTTCTTAAGTTCTATATTCCATGGAATCTGGACTTTCCACATGGACTCTGGGGTGGACTCAGTTTGTTGGATGGTTAGCATTCAGCCTTGGTGGCAACAGGACTGGGTTTCCTTCTCAGCTGTTGCTCAAGCTCTCTGAATCTCAGGTTCCTGGTCCATGAAATTAAGATAATAATTGACTCCATATATAATGTTGAAAACACATACAATGTTGGTGGAGGGCCTGGCCCAGGTTAAGCATTCACTACATAGTAGTGGTGGTGGTCAAACCCAAGTGTGCCAGTTCTCAGGACCTTGGGCTCACCAGAATTATTTATTTACCTTGGCTGATTCAAGAAGAAGAAAAAAAATCTTTGCTAATTTCTCAAACTTTTTCAAACCTCAGTTCCCAGCTATCAAAAACTATCACATGGCCTAAAATATTTCCAGCATTCCAGAAGGTTCCTTCTTACCCATTCTCAGTTACTACTACCCCACCTCTTTAACCACTACCCCTACTCCTATCATCATTGATTAATTTTGCCTGTTCTAGAACTTTGTGTAAATTGAATCAGAATGTAAGTACTCTTTCATGCCTGACTTTTTTAATCTGAATGTTTGTGAGGTACATCTATGTTTTTGCATGTATCAGCAGTTTTTATTTTTTCATTGCTATATAGTATTCAATTGTATGATTACACCATAACTTACTTATCTATTCTTCTGTTGATGGCAATTTGGGTTGTTTCCATTTTTGGCTCTTATGAATGCAGTTGCCACAAATATTTGTGTACATGTCTTTGTGTGGGCATATGTACTCATTGCTCCTGGGGATTCCTGGGAGTTGAATTTTTGGGTCAGAATATTTGAATGTGTTTCATTTTAGTTCCAAGTGCCTATAAAAGTGTGTTGTTTATAGAAAATAAAGCTTAGATAGTGCAGCAGGTGGACAGCTTTTCCATGAACAAGGGTTTCCCTATGGTTGCTTTCCCAAAGTCTCACCTGATAATTGTTCAGACATAATACAGTAGGAATTCTAGTACTGAATTTTTAAGTTGATATTATTATTATTATTATTATTATTATTAATAAACAGAGTTTGTTTGCTAAGCATGGCTACGTATTTCAGTCCAAGAAAGGGGCTTCAGTGCAGAAGCAGAGGAAGGTGAATTAGAAGATAGACAATGCAGGAAAGAGTTTAGGGAGTTAAGAAGCCAGGGGCAGGCTGCTGACACTCCAAGAGGGAGGTGACAGCCCAGCTCCCCTCTCTCTCTCCTCAGACAGCCCTGCTGCCAGCAAATCCCTCAAGGTGACCACCTAGGGCTGATCAACCTGGCCTCTGTCTCCTTGAATGCATTTTTAATTAAGCAGGTGGCATGTCACAGCTCAGTCGCCTTTTACTACCAGGCTCCTGCCTTTCACTCTTAACAAATAGCTTCTTCACAGGAGGGAGATTTTCTGTAAACCCCAACTCCAGGGCCTCCAATTAAGTAACAGCTTTATACCTAGCACCTTCTTAATCAGGGTGAACCCCAGGTGGTTGACGCCAGGCAGGCTTTTTCTAAAACTGTGGATCTTAAAGTGTGGTCCCTGAACCAGCAGCATCAACACCATTTGGGAACTTGTTAGAAAAGCCAATTCTTGGGCCCCACCCCAGACCTCAGACTCAGAAGCTCAGTGGTTGGGGTCCAGGACTGGGTGTTTTAACAAGCTCTCCAGGGGATTCTGATGACCACCAAGGTTTGAGAACCACTGATGGGTTTAACGACCATGGCCTCAGGATGGAATCACCAGGGATTTAAAAATACTGCTGCCTGGTCCACCCTCAGGGAAGCTGTTATCATTGGTCTGGGATACAGTCTGGGTATATGCATTTTAAAGGCTTAGTAGGTGATTCCACTGTGCTGCCAAGATGAAAAACTTTGCATCTACGAGAAATCTCTTTTGTTCTATTATCTCCCTCTGCTTCTGGGGCCCTGGGTTTAATGCCTGGAGGATTCAGTGTGCTGGGGCTAGCTCCAATATGCACACAGAGCAGGTGGCTCTGTGGTGGTGGCTTGTTGGTGGCTTGAAATTGCCTATGGTGGGAGTGTTTAACCACATAGATGGGCAAATGCTATAAGTCAGGGCTACCAGGCCCAGAGAACCTTTGTTAATTATTAGCAAGTCACCACTGGGCAGGTACCTGGCTTGTAGCACCCAGTCCTGGCCTTGGATGGGGAAGGTGAGGCCCCAGGCTCAAAAAGACTCACTTGCCAGGCCCGAAGGCCAATATGAGTGATAGAAGTCACTGAGGAGCAATCTAGAACTCTGTCAGCCCTTAGGATCAAAGTATGGGTAAAACACAGTGACATGGCTAGCTACATAATTTGGGGGATGCAGTACAAAATGAAAATTCAGGACCCCTTGTCCAAAATGCAAGAAAAAAGTGCCATTAAAGATACTAAAATATAAAACTTCCTTTCTTCTTCAGTCTCTCTTTTGGATAGTCATGATTTTTATTTGTTACTTAACTTCACATTCCCTTGGGTACAGGGGACAAATGAGGACCCTCATAGGTACCTGGGAGTTCTGCCTCAGATATCTGTCCTCTTGGCCCATCAGCTTCCAGGTTCTCTCTTTCCCCAGTCAGTCTCCCATCCCCACAGGAATACCCTAAAGGATTGCTGTGTCAGTAGTGGGATGTGCTTGGTACCTGGATGGGGGTAGGTGAAAGTCTGGCTCCAGCCTTAGTTGGCCTGCTGGGTGCCCTGTGGTACTACCAGCCTGCCATCCCAGGAACGCCCATCTCACCCTAGTCCTCCCACCAAAAGTCGTTGCTGGGTGGTTGAGTAAGAGGTAGGACTGTGTGTGAACTGAGGCTCCAAGCTCCCAATTCATGCTCTATTGTCCTATTAGACTTCACTCACAAAACACAAATACAAAGGTCAAATTATTCAGAATTTCAAGGTGGACACCATGAACATTAAAACCCAAGCAATGAGACCCTTCTGACCTTGAGGCCCTGTGAGACTACACTGGTTACACACCCATGGTGCTGGCCTTGTGTGGTGATGTGACTACTGTTTAAAAGGCTTGCTTTTGTGAGACTTACTCCTAGATGGGTTGCTTGTTTCTCCCCAGTAGTTAGCCTCTGACTCAAGAGTGCCAACTCTGCCATCTGGACACCCATCACAGGTGGTGGGGGTCCAGGAGAATAGATTCAACTCACACCTGGACAAAAGTAGAACACAGTGTAGCCATTATTGATTTTCTGATAAAGAGTGAACTTTTCATTAAAACATTCACATAATTATTAACTAACTATTAACTAAATTATTAACTAAACCCAACATAGTAGTCTCTGGTAGTGTGTAACCAAGAGGGACAAGATCAAGCAAGGCCTTGAAAAAGGACTATAGAACTTGTGTCACATGACTTGAGAGGGTTGGGGGGTCATGAGTGAACTTAATCTGTTTTCTTTTTGTCTAGAGCATTGGGATTACACATGGTCCTATCTCTTCCCTCTCTGAAACTCTTTTCATGGCAACTTGACATAAGACCATCTTCAACTCCATCCTAATGATCCACTCATACTCTTGTCACCCTATTTAAGAAGAGCAACAGCTGCCCTCTGCTCCTAGGCACTTTGTCAGCTGCAGGCTGTCTCCACTCCATTTTTTCTGCTTTGGTCAGAAGGGGGTGGGGCTGGGATAGGGCTAAGGAACAATTGGCAAAATGCTACCCTTTGGAGAGATGTTGCCCAAACCTTTTAGAAAGCTGCCTCCCAGCAAGCAGAAGGATTTCCCAGGGAACTAAATTCTTAACTTCTTTCAGTAACTCATTCCCCTCTGTTGTGCTGGCCTGGATAGAAAAGTGATTTTTGCATTGAATACTAATAGTATAGGTAAGTAGCCAACACTCTTAACAGCTTAAAAGCTGCTTCAGGCCTTTTGGATTTTTAAAGTGATTTTTACCACTTGTCCTCTAAACATTTAAAATTACAGTACATTTGAACAAAACATTTCAATGAAACGGGATGGCTACCAAAAAACAACAACACAATAGGTTACATAATAGTTCCCTTGCATGTGTGCTTCCTTTTGTTTGAGATTCTAGTGTGAAAAGAAAAGCCATTACTTCTGCCCTGGAGAAGGTGGAGGCCTGACTGTTGATCATAGAGAGCTTACCTCCATCTCTGCCTTTTGTCTCTAGTTGTCTTGGGTGGAGGGCTACAGCTCATGGGGTTAATTGCCCAGTCGTAACTCTGGTCATTAAAATTCAAGAGGTGTATGCTGTAAGACACTTGAGGTAGATGAACTGTCCTGTAACTTTTTATATATGGTGCTCCTGCCCCATTTGTGTTCCCATACTACTGTTGGCCTAAGCAAATTAGAACTCTGTGAGGAGGTCAAGCCATCTTCCTCTGTTGGTCCAGGAGGCACAAGCAAGGTCCCATCCAGTCTTGTGTTAACTCTTGCTTCCAGCCACAGAGGGTTTGTATTTTTGATTAAAATAATTAATTAAGCTTCCTTCTTTACCTATATCCACAGGTCCAATTTAAAGTAATATCTAATTATTTTGTTACCATTTGTTTCTTTCCCAGTGCCTTTCACTCTCCCACTCTCCTTTTTGAAGGGGGTTCCTTTTGAAGTTTATCTTCTTTGGTTCAATAATTCACAGTCATTGAACTTGGGGATGTTTTTCCCAATGCAATATAAAGCAAAAGCCAAACAAACAAACAAACAAACAAAAAGAATCCAGGTGTTTGTCCTTTCTGGCTAAGATTCTTCAAACTGGTCAGCAAAACGGCCTCTTTATTGGCTCTGTCACTTGGAATCTTCCACTGCCTTTGTGTTGCCATCTTGTGAATCTTTGAGAGCAAAATGGTGAATGAGGAAACTTAATATGCCTGGGCCACAGAGGAACAGCATTGGAGATGGTCCCCCATCTGTGGGGAAGCTCTAATTTCAGTGCCTGTGTTCCTATCCTCATTCAGGGCTATAGTCAACACAGATCAGATTCTTAGCATTGAAAGCCAGCAGAGTCCACCCACAGGTAAGGTAGGAAGGAAGTCAATAACAAGGGAACATTGAAAAGGAGTGGTAAGCCTGCTTCCAATGGAGCAAACATGGCCCGTTGAGTCCTTTCTTCACTCCATCCCTTCTCCCCACTGCCTTTGCCATACATGGGAGAGGATCTGTTAACAGAGGTGTGCTGGAGCAGTTTGTATCGAGCAGTTAGTGAAAGCCAATTGTACATATCTCTTTCCAACTCTGAGCTCAGTGACATTACATTGGTAATTTAATAGTAGCTACCACGAGAGTATTTACACCATGGAAATTGGTAAATGTTAATAATCAGGGCTTTTTGTTGTTGTTGTTTTTGAGGGGTTGGTGGCATTCAAAAACAAAATTCACCTGAGTAAACTTCAAGATCTAATTTGCTTTATTAAGCAATTCATGATTCAGGCAGCAGCATCCCATCTAGTAAGTAGAAGGGCACTCCAAGGGCTATATAAAGTGGAAGACTTTTATAGGAAGAAGGGTACAGAAGGGGAGCTATTAATGAAAGAAAATAAAGGATCATTTTGGGGCAAGGACATCTTTTGTGGGGTGGGGGAAGAGAACTGGAAGGAGATTGCTTCTTTCTATAGGGGATGGAGAAGGCCCATGTGATAAATTACGTTACTGGTACTTGATCAGAAAATTCCAGACTGGTTGATTAAGGTTATGTTTCTGGGAGATGTTGAAACTGCAGTTAATAGGTATTAAATCTGGGTTTGGTATGATGGACTTTTAACATGAGTGACACTGTTTTGGGCTTGTGGTTTTCTTTTTAACAGTGGTTTACCAGCTACTACTGTCTATGGTACTCAATATCCATTGTCACCTCTACCTGTGTGCATTCCGGTGGAACAAGACTAGAAAGCCAAACGACAACAACCAACTTTCCCAGACTTCCTTGCAACTTGGGTTCTGGATGTGAATGAAATAGGTTCTACCATTTAGATGTACAAGCTCTGATTGCTGAAGATTTGAAGGATGGAAGTGCGGCGGTGGTCATATTACTATGTCTTTGGCTGGTTTTCTGTATGCGAGCAAGGTTGTGGAGACCTTGAATTTTCTGTGGCAGCATTCTGTTACCCAGTCTTTGATCTCCATAGATCGACGCTCTGGCTATGTTTTTGAAGTCAGTAGTCCCAGATTTCCACTTTTGTGAATGTGGCTGAGGGAGTCGCTTTCTCCAAGGGTCAGTCCTGCCACGTCCTGTGCTCATTCCTGGAGAGTCTGCACTTGTCTTCTCCATAGCTCTTCCAATGATGTTATCAGCATCCAATTCCCCGTATTAAATCCATTCCTGTTAAAATACCAATCCATTCCTGTTAAAATACCAAAAGATTCTGCTCCTGCTATCCTTTTCTCCTCCACTCCTGATCTGTTAGAATGTTCTGCCCTCAATTTCTCACATACCATTCTCACATGTAGAAATTGTACCTTTCCTTTATAACCCTTCCCAAATGCCAACTTCTTTTAGGCACACAAACAAATCATCTCTCTTCAAAAATCATAAACCTTTTGAAGGCAAAGACTGGTGATATGAGCCTTTCTCATAATATAACAAAACAGAGGTATTTAACAAATACCTGAATGTATAAGCAAACAAACTAATTAATAGGTATATGGATGATATCAGAGCATTACTGATCTCTGACCTCAACTTCCTGCCTTGCTCTGCTTTGATCCTCCTCCTTAACTCATTTTATGATATTGGAAGTTACTCTGGAAGCAGTTTTCTCATCTGTAAAATAGGGCCAGTGTTCACAATACCTACTTTTCAGGGTTATTGGGAGGGATAAAACTAGACAAATTGAGGTTGTTTCCCTAGCCACTTTTTATTCAGCCAGCCCAGTGTTGGGGACTGGAATTCACTACCTTCAGAGTCAGATGGCCTTCTGGCTCTGGCCCCCACTTGCTTTGAGTCCTGGTGCAAGTTAATGCACCTTTCTGATTCTCCATCTCCTTGTCTGTAAGAGGAGTGAAAACACATCCCTTCCTTACTCAGATGCCATAGGACTCTGTTTCACTGTGTATCTGGTACTTCGGGTACTTGCAGCATTGCTACTGTGTAGAGCCTCTGACACTTTGTAGCTGCTCAGTGAATGTGAATTCTCTCTACACTGAGCAAATTCATATCCTAGGGAGATGGGTAGCCTAGTTATTTAGAGATGATATTTTAACACCACAAGAGTCAACTGTTGTTTTTCCTCAGTGCCAATAAACTTCTACAAGAGCTGTCTTACTGAAATAGTACTGGAAAAGAGAATGGGAATGTGATCGAAAGACTTGAGAAAGTTCCAGAAAGAGCAGGTGAGAGTGAGCCAGACCAAGCAAATTTCTTTTTTTCCACATGTTAACCCTTGGATCAACCCAACTGCCCACCTGCCACCCTTGAATCTACAGGAGACCTGTGGCCCTCTGAAAGTTATTTCATTCTTTCCCTACTTCGAGGGAGAGAATTTTTCCTGCTGTTGGATTGGCAGTAACCTAGCATAGGTTCAGGACCCTGTTTTTGTAAATGACAGTCTCATCTGGTGCTCCAGCCAGGTTAAGGACATCACCTCCTGAATTCAGTGAAGAATGTTTCAATTGCAATTAATGATGTTATATGTCAATTATATTTCAAGCAGCAGCAGCAACAACAACAACAACACCAAAGAAATTGATGGGGAAAACCTACTGGAACTTTTTATACCCTTATGAGGGAAAAGTCAACCAGCAGAATGGGGTTCCCAGAATGATTTGGGGCTTCAATGCCATCACTACTCCAGTTCTTGGCTTTGTTCCCTTGGGCAGGCTCCCTCTCCAGCTCTCTGTGGTTGTCCTAGCTGGCCTCCAAGCCCACCCCTCATGGCTTTCAGGCAATGGTACCTCTGGGCCTATACCCAGATAGCATCAAATCCTGAAAAAATACTTTCTTCAAATCCTGGGTAAAAAGTACTTTCTTCAAATCCTGGGTAAATATTTTGTCCCATCTCACTAGCTCTGGGTTGAAGCTGGACATCAGAAACATTAATTTGTGAATGACTCTCAGGGCCTACCCCTTGGTCTGCAGGTATGGTAAGTTGAATTTCTAAAAGTGGTCCCTTAAGATCCCATGCCTCTGAACCCTCAGAAGGTATAAATGTAATGAGATTGCATTGCTATGATTGTGTTATGTTATATAACACAGTTGACCTTAAAAACAGGAGATGATCTGGTGGGCCTAATCTAATCACATGAGCTCTTAAAAGCAGAGAACTTTCTTTGGCTAGTGGAAGGGAAAAGAGAAGGAAAAATCATAGAGATTCAAAGTGCCAGAAGAACTTGACATACCCTGGCTGGCTGGAAGATGGAGGGGGTCGTGTGAAAAATGTGAGGAGGAATGAGATCCTGCCAACAACCTGAAGGAGCTTGGAGTGGATTCTTTTCCAGAGTTTCCAGAAAAGAATGAAACCATGCTGACACCTTGATTTCAGCTTTGTGAGCTTCTAAGCAGAGAATCTGTCTGAGCCACTCTGTGCTGCGATTTCTGACCTATGGAAACTGTGAGCTAATAAATGGGTGGTGTTTTAAACAGCTAAGTTTGTGGTAATTTGTTATAGTGCAAAACAAAAACAAACAAAAACCCTCTGACATGGGGGTAAAGGCTAACTTCTGCCAACCACATAGTTTAGAAGGGGGAAAGAGTGGTCTCTTACTAGGGTTGCCAGATAAATAAAAATACAAGATACTCAGTTAAATTTAAATTTTGGATAAATTACTAATTTGTTTAGTATAAATATGCTACCAGCTTGAATTTCAGATAAATAATAAACTTTTTTTTAAAGTACAAGTGTATCTTGCGCAATATTTGGGATATACTGATAATAAAACTTATTCATTAAACAATTAACTTAATAATTAAATAATTGAAATTCAAATTTCACAGCCCAAATCACATGGAAAGTCCACATGTAGGTACTCTGGTTGACAGCTGACCTCTCAGTTGACAGCCAGCATCAACCTCCAGCCCTGAGCATTCACAGTCTTGATGTCCAGCCCAGTTGAAACTTCAGAAGACTCCAGCCCCAGATAGCACCTGACTGCAACTGCATGAGCCACCCCAAGCAAGAGCCACTCGAGCCCATTCAATTCACAAAATGCGGGAGGCAATCATAAATTGTTGTTTCATGTCACCACATTGTGGGGCAGTTTGTTACACAACAATAGATCATCAAATTAGGGAGAATGGCTTCTTAATGGATATTACTATTATTTTCAGGGGGATACACAGGACTTCATTCCACACTACCACTGTCCCTTTCCCACCTTTGAAATTCATTCCTTAACCATTCCATGCCACTGTTGGTAGGCTGAACGTTTCATATTCATGAATGTTGCAGCATTCATGAATGCTGGTTGAGGGCGAAGGTAGGTTAAGCAAACATGTCTGAGCTTACATTTTGACTTTGTGCAAATAACTTCACATCTTTCTTCTTTAAGTTTTGGATTGATTATCTGTGAAATATGAATAGTGGGCAAGCCCCCAAATCACAGTGCTGTTGTGAGGACCACATGGGAATATACAGTGCCTGGCATGTAATAAATGCTTAATAAATGTTAGTTATTTTTATTGTCAGTAATGACATGCAGCAATAATATTCTTTTTTAAAAAAGTATTTTATTGACTATGCTACTACACTTGTCTCAATTTTTCACCCTCTGCCCCCCTCCACTCAGTACCCCCCATTCCCTCTGGCAATCCCCACCTTAGTTCATGTCCATGCGTCATGTGTATAAGTTTTGTGGCTTCACCATTTCCTATACTGTTTCTTTTATAAAAAAGATTTTATTTATTTATTTTTAGAGAGAGGGAAAGGAAGGGAGAAAGAAAGGGAGAGAAACATCAATGTGTGGCTGCCTCTCATGTGCCCCATACTGGGGACCTGGCCTGCAACCCAGGCATGTGCCCTAATTTGGAATCGAACTGGCAATCCTTTGGTTTGCAGGCAGGCACTCAATCTACTGAGCTACAACAGCCAGGGCCATTTCCAACCCTGTTCTTAACATCCCTCTGCCAATTGTGTACCTACAAATTTGTACTTCTTAATCCCTGTACCTTTTCCCCCATTCTCCCCATTCCCCCTCCCAACTGGTAGCCACCCATTGATCTCCACATCTATGATTCTGTTTCCGTTCTGCTTGTTTGCTTAGTTTGTTTTTTAGATTCAATCCTTGATAGTTGTGAATTTATTGCCATTTTAACATTCACAGTTTTGATCTTCTTTTTTTAAAATAAGTCCCTTGAACATTTCATATAATAAGGGCTTGGTGATGATGCATTCCTTTAGCTTTACCCTATCTGGGAAGCACTTTCTCTGCCCTTCCACTCTAAATGATAGCTTTGCTGGATAGAGTCATCTTGGAGTAGGTCCTTGCCTTTCATGACTTTCAATACTTCTTTCTAGCCCCTTCTTGCCTGCAAAGTTTCTTTTGAGAAATCAGCTGACAGTCTTACGGGCACTCCTTTGTAGGTAACTCTCTGCTTTTCTTTTGCTGCTTTTAAGATTCTCTTTATCTTTAACCTTTGGCATTTTAATTATGACATGTTACAGTGTGGTCCTCTTTGTGTCCATTTTATTTGGGACTGTGTACTTCCTGGATTTGTATGTCTATTTCCTTCATCAAATAAGGGAAGTTTTCTTTCATTATTTTTTTCAAATAAGTTTTTAATTCTTGTTCTTTTTCTTCTCTTTCTGACACCTCTATGATTCAAATGTTGACACATTTGAAGTTGTCCCAGAGGCTCCTTACCATATTTTCATTTTTTTTTGGATTCTTTTACCTTCATGCTGTTCTGATTAAATTTTTCTTCTTTGTGTTCCAAATCATTGGTTTGATTCTCGGCTTTATCCATGCTACTATTGATTACCTGTAAAGTTTTCTTTATTTCACTTAGTGTTATCCTTATTTCTGCCTGGGTCTTTTTTATGTTGTTGAAGTACCCAATGAGTTACTTGAACATCCTAATAACCAGTGTTTTGAACTTTGCATCTGATAGATTGCTTATCTCCATTTTGTTTAGTTCTATTTCTGAAGTTTTGTTCTGTTCTTCCATTTGAGCCATATTTCCTTGTCTCCTTATTTTGGAAGCCTCTCTGTGTTTGTTTCTATGTATTAGGTAGAGCTGCTTTGACTCCCTGTCTTAGTAGTGTGACCTAAAGTAGAAAAGCACACCAGTAAGTTGGATAGGGTGGAGTCTTGGGTAATCTTCTGGGTGGAGCAACCCATGTGAACCAGGTCAATGGAGTCTCAGATATAGTGCTGCTGCTCTGTGGTTCTGTGTGGAGGAGGGCTCAGAAAAGGGACAATGGCTGATGCCTGGCCTCTGCAGTTTTGTCTGGAAGGAAGCTGTCTCTTGGCACTTGTCCTGATGCCAGGTACTTCAGTTTCTCTCTGTATGCCACTGGTGCCCTCCAAGCTGCTTCCCCAGTGCTAGAGCCCAGAGGGAATGAGTCTGCATAAGTTCTAAGTTCATTGTGAATTCTTTAAGAGGCTATGCCTGAGAATCCTGCAATTTCTTCTGCCGCCTTAATCACCATTGGTTTTTACAACCAGAAGTTATAGGAAATTATTTTATTGTCACCGGAACCCTGACCTGGATGGTCTGGTGTGGGGCTGAGATCCCTCGTTCAGGAGATACTCCTCCTGATTTTTATCCACCACACATGGTGTGGGACCATCCATGCTGCATCTCCATGTCTCCGCCCCTCCTACCCATCTGAATGAATATGATTTCTTTAATTCTTGGTTGTTGGTCTTCCATACAGCTTGATTTTCTGACAATTTTCAGTGATAGTTGTTTTGTGGTTTAGTCATAATTTTTGCTGTGGTAATGTGAGGAATCAAGCCAAGTTCACCTATGCCTCCATCCTGACCAGAAGTCAAATTCTCCAGCACTAATTTTCATAAACAACTTCTGTCTAATTATTGGCAGAAGGAACTTGAGTTTAATTGTCCTGGACCTGAAGCTATGGTTTGTGGTATGGATTCCCCAGCTTGTACCTGCTACTTGACTTATGACCCATGCACTAATCACCTGGGTCACCTGGAGAACATTTGACACTAGTCGAACTTGGAGGATTCATTAGGTAGTCACATGATCAAAGATTAATGACTTAAAAAATGATTTAGGTTAGTGTTTAGTTACAATTGTCTTAAATTAGAAAAAATTATCCTGGCAGAGATTATTGTAACTCTGCTTGATGGCCTAAGCAGCGTTGTAACATGGATCACTCCATCATCTCAAAATTATTCTGACTCCAAGGGCTCCCCCAGCAAATGTCTGAAGAGGGGAAGGGATCCTTCTAGCTTCACCTGGCTCTAATCAACTTGGTTTCACAGGATGATTCCAGTTCTACCACCAGTTCTATTCAATGTTAAAACTACATTTTTATCCCTTACTGACAACCCAAGATGTTATGCACCAGGAACCTGAGAGAAGCAACGTATATGGAAATATTTTGAAATCTGTGCTGCTGCTTTTCTTCCCGGTGGGTGTTGTTGTTGTTGTTCTTCTTCTTCCTCTTCTTCTCTTTCTTCCTCTCCTCCTCCTCCTTCTTTTCTTCTCCTTCTCCTTCCTCCTCCTCCTCTTCTTCTTTTTCTTCTTCTCCTCCTTCTTCTCCTTATTCTCCTCCTCCTTCTCCTTATTCTCCTCCTCCTTCTTCTCCTTCTTCTTCTCCTCCTCCTCCTCCTCCTTCCTCTTCTTCTTCCCCTTCTCCTTCTCCTCCTTCTCCTCCTCCTCCTCCTCCTCCTCCTCCTCCTCCTTCTTCTTCTTCTTCTTCTTCTTCTTCTTCTTCTTCTTCTTCTTCTTCTTCTTCTTCTTCTTCTTCTTCTTCTTCTTCTTCTTCTCCTCCTTCTTCTCCTCCTCCTCCTTCTTCTTCCCCTCCTCCTCCTCCTTCTTCTCCTTCTCCTCCTCCTCCTTCTTCTTTTTCTCCTTCTCCTTCTTCTTCATCATCATCAGTGGCACCTTTGAGAATCTAATGAAAGATTTGGACCCACTCCCTGGAAAAAAATGCACATAGTCACATAACATTGCCTATGGTGCCAAGGAATCCTGGACCTCTTAAATCCTGGTGCATGGCTTCTAGGCTATGGATCTTTGCTTTGGGTATTACAAAGTCTGTCACATGGAAAGCCACCCCAGTGTGAAAACCACTTTTGGTCCCCACAGAATGAATTTCTTGGAATGGCATTTAAAGATTCTTCCTCAGTCTATTTTGAAGGAAGTTATGAGAAAGTTCATATGGTTGTGTAGAGGTAGGGGTACATTGTTTGTCCTCATCGATGTATAGTAGTATGCATGTGGGTAAGAAAGTCTTGCATTCTGTTGCTGTGTACAATGTGAGAAAGTTGTTTATATTATATTTATGATAATCCAAGGTGAAAACTTGACTCCTTCATCTCCATGTTAGGAATAGCTGTGCTTCTCCTGACTGTCAGCTTTGTTTTCATATCACCAACTCTGTAAATCACAGCATGATCCAGTTCCCTTTTCACATGGGTTACTAGGGAACTCAACCTCCAAGTTGTGTTCCACTTCCAGTGAGCATTGTGGATTTTGTGGCATGTATTTTGCATAGTTACCTCATTCTTGGCTCCATCTTATTTTCCTATCCTTGTTTTCCCTCTCTTCCATTTGTTCTTATTTATTTGCAATTTATTTTATGTTGTCCTATTGTATGCATCTTTGCAAACCTTAAAGACATCTTTGGAACAAAGCAGATTTGAATCAATAAAAGTGCTTAGTGGCTAATGGAAGCTCTGGGAAGCTTTCTTCTTGTGTCCCTAGATATTAGGTCCATTTCATGGGAATGTGGAGGGTAACTGAGGAACAGGTGAGAGGATTGAGGAGTCTTTAAGCAGAGAAATGGACATGACTAGGAAATCTACCCTTACTGGTATAGAAAGAAGTACAGGACACTTAGTTTGGACATTTTCCCCTATCTTCTAATTAGACACAATCTTTTCCTATCTTAATGGGAGAAAATATGTATTTAAAAAATCAGGTCACTTAAAAAATTATTTTATTAAGGAGTACTTCCAAAGTAGATTAAACAGTATAATGAGCTCTCATGTAACCCTCACCCAGCCTAAGTAACTATGAACCTGTGGACAATCTTGCCCTATTCATATGCTTCTCCTATGTGATTATGTTTTTAATTTTTAATCAAAGTATAATATATATACATAAAAATGCACATATAGTAAGTAGATGCTGAACACATTTTCACACATTAGATACACCTGTGTAAGTAGCACAAAGGACAAAAAAACTAAATATTACTGACACTCCCAGAAACTGTCCCTTTTCTTCCTTCCCCCTCCTCCAAGGGTGGCAACTCTTCTGACTTCTAATGTCATGGATGAGTTTTGCCTCATTTTGAACTTTATATAAACTGAAGTGGACAGTATAGACTCTTGAGTCTGGCCATTGGTGCTCAGTATTATGTTGGTGAGATACATCTGGCCTGTATGTCCATTGGTAGTTAATTCTTTTTTACTATTAAGTAGTATTCCCTTGGATGAATATACCATTGTTTATCCATTCCTTTTTTATTTGGTATTTGAGAAGTGCCAGTTTGAGGCCATTATGCATAGTTACTATGAATATTCTAGTACATGTCATTTTGGGTGAACATACGTGGTTGTACCCATCCTTTATTATTCTGAAGCCAACCCCAGACATCATATCATTTCACCCACTATTATTTTATTACATATCTCTGAAGAGGACATCACCAGAGTAGTATTTAGGTAATCAACAGTTTAAGTGATAAATGTCTAAAAATTATTAATAAAAACAAATAATTGTATAATACAATCAAATATCTAGTCAGGGTTTAAGTTACCAATTATAAGGTCATTTTTAAGGCCTCGAAGCAAATAAAATATAAGAGGGGGAGTCCCAAAATCCCTAGTAATGAAGGATTTTTGTGTTTCCAACTCCATTTGCAGGTAAGCTTTCTATCAGGTAAGGAGCGTGGCTTGGGGCTCATAGCTGCTGAGGGAGGCTAGAGTGGAGATTCTCCCTTTCCATTTCTGCTTCCATTCTCTTCACCTGGACAAAGCACTCCTCTATGAAAATTGCCTCAGCAGACACCACTGTGATTATCAATGGCTCTTTCAAACCAGAGGAGGAAGGCACTGCTCTCTTGATCTGCTGCCTAAGAATCACTGGCTGGAAGACTACTGAGGAAATAGCTTGGAGAAAATACTTCATTCAGTACCATTTATTCCTCAAACATTGATTTTTACTTTTATTTATTTATTTATCTATTTATCTATTTATTTATTTATTTTCAAAGCCTTGGTGATGTCTCATCTTATTATGACTTTTGCTCTTAAACATAAAATTTATTGGGGTAACATTGGCTAACAACATCCAGTGTACAAGAGTATAATTTGACATCTTGTATATTCTATTATGTGCTCACCACCCAAGCCTGTTCTCTCCTTCCTTTGTGATATCTCACCCCATTATGATTTTTACTTTAAAAAATGTTTAATTATGGAGTTTTCCAAACATACTAAAAAATAGAAAGATGCAAAAAAACCCAGGTATCCACTACCTAACTTCAATAATCTCAAACATTTATGAAAAAATGAGTTTTTGTTTCAAGATTGCTGATTTATCATTTGTCTCCCCTTCTCAGACACCATGGAAGTGATAGAGAGCTAAAAATAAAGACATAAATGTGTTGGAAGGGGTTGCATGGAGGGGGAGTGACTGTGACTACAGATGAACAAATTCATACTTGTTAAAGCTGGGTGATGGGTCCATGGGGGGTTGATTATAATATTTTAAAAATATTTAATTGTGGTAAAATATACATGACATAAAATTCACCATCTGAACCATTTTTAAGTGTAGAGCTCAGCAGCATTAAGTACATTCACATTATTGTGCATCTCCTCGAGAGCTCTTTTTTGCAAAACTTGAAAACTTTTCATCTTGCAACTCTATACTCATTAAACACCAACTATTCATCCCCGTCACCTCCCCCACCCCAAGCCCCTACAACCAACACTTTTCTATTCTCTTTCTCTATGGTTTTGATTAGATACTTCATGTAAGTGGAATCATACATTATTTGTTTCTTTTTTTGTGACTGGCTTATTTCAGTTAGCATAATGTTCATTATAACATTTTACCTACTTTTGTATATACTCCAAGTTTTTTATACTAAAATGATATATGAAACCAAAAGCTTAGCTGGGAAATCTGGGGAAAAGCTATTATCCTTTGGCCAGAAATTTTGGGAAGATGTAAGGCAGATAGAATCCATATAGCAGTGCTGGGGATCCCATATTCTACACAGGCATAAGAGAGTTTTCCCTCTCATAGGTGAGTTTTCCAGAAAATTCGAAAGAATCCCAAGATGAAAAGCAACAAGGGCTGGAGGTAGGAGTGTTGGTGATGTTGAGTTAAGGGCCCTGTCACTGACACCACCTCTCAGAGAGCTATCTTTTGTTACTTGCCTCCAGGCTAAAACCATGAAAACAATACTCAACATTTGAGGTGCTCACCCAGGATATCCCCATAAGCAGTGGCAGGAGAAAAGAGCATGGCCCTAGGCAGTAGCCATTGAGGAAGAGACTCCCTATGCTTGGAGAAAAGCAAGGAAACATTAACAATGAAAGGTGGCTTGATCCAAGGCCTCCCTCACCAAAACAGTCAAGAGAGTTTGAGCTTCCATAACCAGAACTGGCTTTTGCTGTCATGAGAATAGGCATTTTTCACTGGAGGTTAGAAAGTGCATGCCAGCCTTCAGTGTAGATAAGCCTGGACTTTCATCTCTAGCAGGAATGGAGAATACAGAATTATCAAACATATTTGAGGAAAACCAACATTGTGAAAGAGGCACCAAACTAAACAAACAAGAGAACTAATCCCCACAGAATTCTCCCAGGATATAAAGAGATATTTAAATTAAGTAAAAGTGCTATCCATGAATAAAAAGCTGACTGCTATCAAAAGAATATGTCAGAGTTCTTGGAATGAAAAATGTGCAATTGTTGACACAATGAGCTCATTGGATGGAGTGGCCAACTGGCCACAGCTGAAGATTGAATTGATGACTGGGCTGAAAGATTCTCTTACAATGAGCAAAAAGATAAGGAGATTAAAAAAAGCATAAGAGAAAAAAAAGCATGGATCAGGAGCTGAAATTCAAATATCGATCTAATAGGAAATTTCAGAAGCAAAGAACAGAGAGCTTGTAGGAGAGGAAATTATCAAAGTAATGCGAGAATAAACAGTTTCCCAGAGCTGGAGAGAAAACTTCAGTTTTTAGATTTAGAGAGAAGACCCAGTGCCAAACAGGATGAATTATAAAAGACCCATCCCTAAAGGCATCATAATTTTGAATTGCAAGGGTAATTTAAGGAAAAAATCCAAATATTCCAAAAAGATAAAAAATAGTAACTTGCTGTTAAATACCTCAACTGAAAAGCTAGAAGACAGTGGTACAATGTCGTCAAAATTCTGAGGGAAGATTATTTTGAGATTTTAATTATGTACTTGTAGCAGTCAGGGCTTAACCAGGAAAAGAAAACCCAGCAGTTACATCCCCTTGGAGACAGGAGCATGAAGGTTCTCCCTTCCTCCTGCCTTCCCATCTCCTACCAGTGCCTCCTGTTGACAGAACCTACTAGAAAGATAGCTGAGAAATGTCTGCAGTCTTGCAGCCCTGGTGGTATAGAACTCAGTTTTAAAAGGCAAATATAGTGTAGAGACAACAAGTAAATATTCAAATGTCAGGGCAAATTAAAGATATTTTTGGATAGGAAAGGATCTGGGACATTTAATACTTTCTGAAAGAAGTCTTTGAGGTCTTCTCTGTCAGATCAATCAAGTAAATGGATTGAAGAAAGAGGAAGACAGAGGACTGTCAGACAAATGTCTTATGTCTATGGTATCCCCTGTGAAGGGACCAATGATATGGCACATGGAGGAGGCAGGACTTCCCAGTTCAACTGCCTGTTTGCTCCCTGTGGAGAAGCTCTGCAGGCAGGGGAGGGAGATTAGGGAAGCAAATGTGCTGGAAGGTGGTGTAGTTATATCAGAAGCTGAGACAGGGCAGAGGTACAGGGTCTAATCAAGAAGATCCAGGATCAAAACTTTTGATCCTGACCCCAGTGCTCTTTCACACCCACTTTTAGCAAAGAAAGATGGGCCCAGCAGCGTTTGAGGGACCCCTGTGCTGGTAGCAGCCCCACTTGGGCCTTCTGTGCCTTCCTTTTGGCTTGTGGCTCTTTGGTGCCACTTCCCAGACATTCCCCTGGCCCTGCCCAATGTTCTTCCACCATCACAACCTGGGTTGACTAGATCTAGATAATTTGCTATTTAATTTGTGCCTTTCTGGAGATAATGGATTAACCAAAGAAATGTAATACTGACTTTATAGTTTTAGGCTATTTATGGCCAGTGGAAGGAAGGGAGGGCTATTTCAGTAGGTCTCAAATCATTTCAGAGAGGCCACAGTTTTTATATGAGCATTTCCAGAGTGAAGAGTCATGTACAGACAAAACAGGAATGGAGGTTGGGGCAGAGCTGGCAGGGGAAGAGTGGGGATGATATAGGTCCTCTGCATACCACCTGATGAAAAGTGCCCTAATAAAGATCTTTTAAAAGTATGTTAAAATACTTAAAATGTATCTTTAAATGCTCAGGTAATAAAGACAAGGTTTTTCCAAATGTGTCAATTACTAATAATTGCCTACCCGTGACTATTCTTCTCTTCATCCTTACTACCTGTCTTGTCTGCTCAGGCTTCCATAAATGAAGTACCACAGACTAGGTAGCTTAAACAGCAGACTTTTATTATCTCACAGTTCTGGAAGCAGGAGTCCAAGACCAAGATGGTGACACTTCGGTAGGGTTGGTTTCTCCTGCGGTCTCTCTCCTTGACTTTTAGAGGCTTGCTTTCTCTCCACGTCCTACCACAGTATTTCCTCTCTGTGTTATCTGTGTTCTAATCTCCTCTTCTCATAAGGACACCAGTCATATTGGATTAGCCACCCTAATGACCCCGTTTTAACTTAATTATCTCTTTAAAGGCCCCCATCTTCAAATACACTCACATTCTGAGGTCCTGGGGATTAGGACTTTAACATGTGAATTACAGAGAGACACAATTAAGCCCAAACACTAATAGAGCTCCAATTTTATGCTTGATGGTAATATGCCCAGCTAAAACTTGGATTTCCCAACTTCTCTTGCAGCTACAGGTTAACAAGATGCAAACTAGAATTCTTGGGTGGGATATCTGGAAAGCTTCTTAGAACAGAGGCCAAATCAGCTCAGGAAACTTCTTCTGCTATTCTTCTTTATTCTGCCTGAAATTCTTAACTGATGGTTGGAGCTCCAGTGGCAATTTTTAAAAAGATTTTACTTATTTGTGTTTAGAGAGAGGGGAAGGAAAGGGGTGAAGGACAGAAACATCAATATGAGAGAGAAACATTGATTGGCTGTGCATCACATGCCCTTAACCAGGGATCTGGCCTGTAACCCAGGCGTGTGGCCTGACTGGGAATAGAATCTGCCACCTTTGGTTTGCAGGCTGGCACTCAATCCACTGAGTCATACCAGCCAGAGCATCCAGTGGCCATCTAAGAGCACGAGGTGATAATCACCCCATTAGAATGGAGGGAAAAAGGGCTGAGTCCTTGGTGGCCTCACAGAGAGGCCATAACAGCTCTAGATGAGTTGCCTCTATACTGATATTACAGCAGAAAAAAAACAAATCCCTTTCTTGTATAAGTCATCAGTTTTCAGGCTTATGTTACTGTAGTTGGACATAATATCTATCATCAAGGCAATAAGTATTACTTTGATTTTCCACTCCTAGAAACATGTTCCCTGCAGCCTGACAGTGTGCTTTGTAGTGTGGGGCCTAGCTGGAGAAGGACTGGGCTGGGGAAACCATGCCTCCAACACTGATGGGAAAGAGGCAGAGAGAAAGAAGCTCCACGCTGATGACTCTGTAGCTGAGAAATTGGCAGGCAGTGTTAGCCCCTCTGAGGATATAGGAACAGACAGTGTTTGAAGTGGGGTGGAGATGCCATCCTACGTCTTCTATGAAGCACCTGAGGATAAAAGCTCTGGAAGCTGAGGTGTCTGTAAAAGTAACATACCGAGAATCACTAAATGGATGTGAAGGCTCCTCGGGTTCTTTATGTTCCCTCCCCATGGAGCAGAAGGCCTTTCCGATTAGGCAGACGTTGTCCTACTCTCGAGGGGTCAGTGTGAGTGGCGTTTGTCTGCTGGGGTGTCACCAGTGGGGAGGGAGGGCTGTCGAGACACAGAGCATGTGGGCAAGGCTTTCAGTGGCATCCTCTCCCCCGGCATGCACTGAACATACCAAATGAACCTGAAGCCGGAATTCGTACATGACAGCAGGGAGATAAGCAGGAAAGAAAAGGCACATGAGGGGGATGATGAATATTCTATTTGTGACATTTTTCCTGTATTCAGTCAAACAGAAGAAAGTGTTCAAATAACAAGCAGTCACTTTGGTGGCTAGTGTGGCAGTTCCTTGGTAACACAGCATTTAACTTGGTTTCTGCTGAGGAGGGGTGGCCTTTCGTGGGGTACTGGGGACTGATGAAGGGCTGTGCGAGTGAGAATAGGACAGAGATTCTGGGAGAATGTTCCATGGGCAAGTCTGCCCCTGACTTTGCTGGAGGAGCTGGCTTCCTGAGACTCTCACTCTGCTGTTCCTCCTATGGAAAGAATGGAAAAGGAGCTATTTTGTGGTGGGTGCAAGGATCCAAATAAAGTCCTGGAGGTGAGTGGTTCACAAACCCTAAGGATGGATACAGGGGTGTCCAATGCTGTGTCTGCCCCCTGGTCCCAGGGCTTGTTCTTGCTGTGACATTAAGGCACTGTGGTGAGAAGGCACAAATGCTCGCTAGCTATGAATTGTTTTAGAGTGTCTGTCTTAGATTGGCTGAAGGTGTTTGCAGTGGGAGTAGATACAAGAGGGAAGGAAAGGAAGTCAACATTGAATGTGTAACAAGCAGTTTAGCACTGTGAGCCAATGGAGCTCAGTTCTACCAAGGACCTCTAAGAGACCCCATAGAGCATGCTCACAGGGTGAAGAAGCTGGGGTACTAGCCATCAGCTCTTGTTCATTGTTGGTTGATGGACACTCCCAGGAGCACCAACTCTTCAGCCCTTCAAACCCACCCAGCATGCAGCCAAAGCATGCTCCTGTGAGCCAGAAAAGCCCTTATGCGGGTCTGTAGTTGTCTCCAGTAAGACAATTGTGGTGTGGAATCAGTTGGTGCCAAGGTGTCCAGGTGGGGTGCTTGGACAGTGAATTGAATGGGTATGTGTAAATGTCTGGGCCAAGTAAATGCTGTCATATTCACCTTTTTGCTCCCAAATCCATCCCTGACTTTTCTACCCTGCTCTCTCAGGGAACTGTATTTCCCTGCTTTCTTATTCTCTTGCTTCCTGGTATATCTGGCCAATGGGAGATAGATGGAAGTCCTGGGGCAGGAAGAGGAAGAAGATGGGGTATTTCTTTCCCATTCTTTTTGTTGGATGGCATCTGAGCAGCAGCTGGGTTTCCTCCACAGCTTCATTCCCCTGAAAGACTGTGGTTCCAGTTTTTGCCAAGTGGCCCTGGCTTCTAGGCTGTACTTCTACCATGTCCTTTTGTGTTCTTCGAGCTGGAAAAGTAAGGTTGCAATGTTGAGCTTGCCTTTTTGCACCTCTGTCATTGTCACAGGAAGCACTTTCCTCTAGTAGCTGCTGCCACTCTACCTACAACCCAGACTTGACCCCAATCTGCAATGAGGGGCCATACCCAGGTAGACTATCAGCCAGAAGCAAAGCTGCCCAGTTGAGCCCAACTGAGATGAGCTGACCTACAGATGTAAAAGCAAGCATGAATGTTGTTTTAAGCTGTTAAGTGTGAGATATTATGTGGCAGGCATTGTGTAAGATGATGCTTTGTGTGAATTACCGTACTGAATTCTCATGAAAACTTTGTGAAATGTGTACTGCTCTCGCCATTTTACAGATGAGGAAGGTGAGGTAGAGCAGTATTCATTCTCATCACCTTGAAGGTTGATCATAAGCTCTTCCTTTCTGCTTGCCACTCAGATGCCCAGTTGTCCTATCAGACTTCACTTATAAAGAACAAGTACAAACATACATTTATTAAGAATTTATTATGGGTCAAAGACATTCCTAATTATCTTGGGGGTGGGTGAGTGGAGAACTGCAACATTCCATTAAATGAACTGCGGTCAACAAGAAATTTAGCTGGATGCTGCTAGGTTCCTCTCTTCAAAGGAAAGTTCCCAGAGGAAGCCCCTCAGTGGGGGAGGGACTCAGCTCTGGTTTGTTGGAAGGGAGGAGAATTAAGAATTTCAAGGTGACAACAGCAGAACATTAAACCAAGCATGAGGCCATTATGATCACTGGGCCCTGTATGACTGCTCAGAGTGCATGCCCATGAAGTTGGTCCTGGGCATATACATACACAGAGGTATGTTGGTAAATGTTTTTTGTTTTTAAGTTTATTTTTAGAGATGGAGAAGGAAGGGAGAAAGAGAAGGAAAAGAATGTTGAAGTGAGGAAGAAACATTGATCGGTTGCCTTTTGTATGTGCCCTGACCAGGGACCGAACCCACAACCCAGGCATGTGCCCTGATAGGGAATCAGGGCCCATGACCTTTTGCTTTGCGGGACAATGCCCAACCAATTGAGCCACACTGGTCAGAGCCTGATAAATGTTTAAAAATGGGATGTCTGGGCAAAAAATAAAAAGCCTGACTAATAGAAGCCTTTATAACCATGGCTGGTTTTAAGCTATCAACATGGTGTCTTTTCACTGAATAAAGAATTGGGAAAAGTTGTGAATAATGGGCTTTAGAAAAGCTCATATGAGCTGACTCTAGAACATGGGGTGAGAGATGAATGGTGGGGTAAGGATCTTCAGAACAGGGTTGAAGGAATTGATAGCAGCCATCTTTGGAGTCAAGCTAACACATATACAATGACCCTGAGGGAGAGGGAGAGAGCAAGACACTTGTGTGTGTCTGCACACATGTGTGTGTAGAATAAAAAAAAGACTGAAAGAACATATACTAAAATATTAACAGTGATTATTCCTTGGTCATGGGATTAGAGGTGATAATAAAATAATTATTTTTGCTTATCTGTAGTATCCACATTTTCTAAAATAGATACACATTACTTTTGTAATAAAAAATGATAAGAAGCATCACAAAATGTTTAAAAAAAGTTAGTACAATCTTTAAAGCATAGGTTTTGGTAGTGCAAGTCTATAATCGTTGCTACATGCCATGAATAATTTACAAATTAAATTGATTTTAAAGCACAGCTAAAATAAATTTGATAAGATGGGGCACAGTTATGTTCTTTCTTATCATTCACATTTGTACATTTTATAGTCAATGAAGAGTGACAGCCACTATTAGAATTCCAGCAAAGAGCAACCATAACTGTTTGTCACCTGCTCAACATCTAAACAATAGCCTGACTGGTCAGCTGCCTAGCTTGGGCAGGAGTGAGGGGAACCAGAGTCCACACTAAATAACCAAGTTTATGACTGTTGAGGCAGAAAGGGGGAGAGGATGGTCTCTTCAGAGAACTGATGAGAATAGTAAGGAGGGTTGAAATACGTCAGGGAGACATAAGAGGATGGGAGAGAAGACTGAAGAGAAGTGTCAGTGTGTATCAAAATCTAGCATCTAGGCCATGAAATAAAGTTTCATAAAGATGAGGAGACAGGGAAACATTTCAGGCCAGGAGATAGGGAAGGAGAAATAAAACAAGGAGGGTAGAAGGAAAAGTACTCAAATGAGAAATCCCAGAGACACCCCTGGGGGTAACAAGGTCTGTAATGGACCTTACAAATGTCAGATGATCACAGGATGGGTCAAAGACATTCCTAATTATCTTGGGGGTGGGTGGGTGGGGAACTGCAACATTTTATTAAATGAACTGTGGTCAACAAGGAACTTAGCTGGATGCTGCTAGGTTCCTCTCTCCAAAGGGAAGTTCCCAGAGGAAGCCCCTCAGTGGAGGAGGGACTCAGCGCTGGTTTGTTGGAAGGGAGGAGAATTAAGAGTTGTTTGTCTCATCCACATGGCATTTGGTAAAACACGAGAGACTCTGCCCCACTTCTCAAACTCTAATGTTCATACCAACAAAATATGTTAAGTGTGTTAACTGGTTAATGTGCTGGTTAAAATACAGGTATGAGTTCAGCAGGGCTGGGGTCAGGGGTGAGAATCTGCATTTCTGAAAGGTTCACAAGTGATGCTGATGCTGGTGGTGACTGGACCACAGTTAGCATCTGGGTCACTGTGTCTGGATAGGACAGTCTCCTCCCCCATGGTTGGGTTCTAATGAACAGCCGACGGGCAGAGCATCCTGCCCAGTGCTGTTGGCTTTTGTAGAAGGCCTACCTGTAGGTTGGGAGGAAGGAGCCAGGGCAATTTCCCCACATCCCTCCTTCCTGTTTGGGTATTGGGTTTCTCTCCCGCTCCTGCTCTCAGCTTCGCCTCCCTCTGTCTTTCCTTCTCTGCGCGCCTTCCTCTTTGCAACAGCCTCGTCATTATTGCAGGCGATTTATTTTTAGAGTCAAGGCCACAGAGTTGCAGATTCGGCAAGGCCTAAAACAAATCGACAAACGGAAAGTGTTTGTCTTTGAAGCGGTGTGAATGAGGGGCCTGCTAGCAGGGCCTGTCAAGAAGCTCTTATCTTGGCTTGTTTTCTCGAGTTGCCCACGTGGGCTGCCTTCTTCTCCCCTCCCAGATCAGAAAGGAGGTTGAAACACAAGAAGCAACTGAAATCTCTTAATTTTTCCCCTGTGAGATCTTGCCTAAATCCTACTTTTAGCTGACCACCACTACAGAAGTGGCAGTTTCAGAAAAGGGGCAAAAAGGAAGAAGACAAAGTTGTGCCATGGCTGGACACCATGTCCTAAGTGAAGGGATCAGAGTCAAAAAGTAATGTGCATTTAAATAAGTAAATACGAAGTAGTGGGGCTGGAGATGGAAATGTTGGAGATTGTGAGAATTGTCTCTCATTTCCATTGAGCTCCAAAAGAGGGACTTGGTGAAGGACATGAAAGAAACAGCCCCACTGAGGGACAGCAATTGTCTAAGACCCTTTCCAAGCCCAACCCTTGGGAACTGTAAGGTGAATAAGACAAAACAGCTGCTCAACAAACTCTTGTTCATCTTCCCAGAAGGCCCACTAAGTAAAGTTAGCCTTTATTCTTTCTTTGGGGTTCTGGGGCCAGGTCTCCCCAGCTCTACTGCTGTGCTTATATTAGGTGGTAAATTCTCTACTCTTGGGTTCTTCAAAACTCAAGACCCCAGCGACCAGGTCAAGGCCACCTTTCCATTTCCAGGGTCTCCTGTGTGCCAGGTATGTTGCCACATTCATCCTGATAATGGGAAAAAGAATCCTAAGCTAGCATTTGTTGAACATTACCACAGAGTACCATGCTAAGTGTTTGCATGCAAATTTCATTAGCTTCCTTCATTCCCACACCAATATTCTCAGCCATGTATTATACCCATTTTACAGTGGAGGAAACTGGGGCCCAGCTGGGGTTAGAACGGATTCCTTCTAATTTATGGATTCCCTATTGTGTGTGTTTCAGATTGGGGATACAGAGGTATTCTCTCTCTACCTTTGCTTTCCCTGCTTCCTGCATAATTTCTGAACTTAAGATTCTGAGTTCATGGTTTTCAGATTGCCTGTCTTTGTGTGGGGGTCTTGCCTGGGAGTCCAGAGGCCAGTGGCTGGGTTGGTGAGGATTTCATGGGGAATGGGGTGGGATACATAGGAGGGGGTGGGAATCAGTTTCAAAGGCTTTCTTTATAGAGTCTGAGCCTAAGCCTGCTGCCCTGGAAGACCCCCATACCCGGGTCCAACTTTCTTTGCTTTGTATGAGGAGACGACTACTCCTAAAATTAGATTATGAAGCAGGTGAAGTTACCTAGGTCTGTTCATTTAATCAATACTTCCTGGGCACCTACTGTGTTCCAGGCTCAGTTCTGGGCATAGGAG
Source organism: Tonatia bakeri (assembly GCA_004024845.1). NCBI lineage: Eukaryota > Metazoa > Chordata > Mammalia > Chiroptera > Phyllostomidae > Tonatia > Tonatia bakeri. Next base: position 119,909 of record PVIA01003251.1, on the reverse strand, counting down.
TTGAGAGATAAACAAAACAGTGATGGTCCCTATACTCAGGATGCTTCTACCCAGTGGGAAGCCAGGAAACCAAACAAGAAAATGAAAGAATGTCCCATGTAACTTATATGGAGAGGAGTCAAGTTGGGTAAGGAGAAGGTTTGAGGGGGACTATTTTAGACAAGATAGTCAGGAAAAAGATTTGGTGTAGAGACCCAGAGAAGGGGAGGCAGATGGGGGACAAGGAAGAACACTCATGTTGTGAGAAAAGCAAGCACCAGAGTCCAGAGGCAGGACCAGGCTTGGAGGGTTCACCAACAGGCCAATGTGATTGGAACAGAGGATGCCAAGTGTAGAAGGAGAGAGAGATAAGGCCTGACTGGTAGGCAGGACCATATCAGAAGGATCATGGTGAGGAGTTAGAATTATTTTCTTAAGTAGTAGGCCACAATTGTTGGTGGGCATCGCTTCCCTAGAGAGTATGTAAAAAGTGCCTATTACCGTCCCTCCTCACCTACTCTGAAGCTGGAGGTCTATGTTGCTGGATGAAGGTATAAGAGGTGATACCGCTGATTCCTAAGAGAAAGGTCCTAGACTACACCTTGAAGAGCTTGGCTCTGAGCTCTGGTTCCTGGTAGAGTGGTGGATGTTAGTGTCTCCCCCTATAGCTTCCAAAGTCTTTCTGCTTGAGACTGTTTTGTGATTGGCTGCTTGCTGTGGAGGAGTTAATCCCCTCAAGCAATGACCATCAAAGAGTTGATGGATAAATACTGAGTTTCCTTGCCCCTTGGTAGGCCAATTCAGAGCATGGTGTCTCAGAGATACCCAGTGCTATTGAGCTCTAGTTGCCCACAGTGGGAATCAGCTCATAAACTTACCCTTTACTGTCTTTCCCCCTCTCACCATCTCACTTACTCATTTCCTTACTGATGCTTCCTGGGCCCACCTCCGAAATAAACCACTGACATGCAAATCCTTTTCTCTGGGTCTGCTTTTGGGGGAACCCAAATTAGGACATGTGGTCTGCTTGATAATGATAAGTAGGAAGCTCCCATCTAATAGTTCCTCTTTTACAAGTAACTGCCTAAACCAGTTGTCCGAACATTTTATAGAATTTGGGGACACCAGTTGGGGAAAGGGACAGAAATAGCAGTTGGAAGAGTCACAGGCCAACATGACCCTTCCATAGTCCTGCAAGAGGAGACTTGGCAGTGCCAGCACCATTACATCCTGTACAAAGACAATGACAATCTTTGGAAATTGAACACAAAGAACAGAAGACAATTTGCAAAGAGAACTGAACATATTGTCAGCGCCAGGAGAACAGAATGTGGTCTATTTGCTTCACTGAGGTAAAGCCAAGGCTGGCATCTAGTAGGTGCTCATTAACATTTGTTAAATGAATGAATGAATGAATGAATGAATGAATGAAGCAAAAAAAAGGTAGAAAACTATGGGGTCCCATAGAATGGGAAGCTACTGATGATCTTCACTCCCTCATCTAGTCATTCCTGAATCTCTTTGGTCAAGTCCTTTGGATACTGTGAGGTACCCAGTATTCTTTTGGTCATATTTATCCAAAATTGTCCCACTGCATTTAAAATGATTTGTCACATGCAACCAAAAGAACTTTTACTAAGACAATGGTATAACATTAAAGACTGTGGCAATGCCAATACCCTGTTCCCACCATACCCATTTCCTCATCTTTCTTTATTTTATTTTATTATTTTATTTTATTGATTATGCTATTACAGTTGTCCTATTTCCTCCCTTCATTCCCCTCCACCCTGCACACTCCCTCCCACCCACATTCTCCCCCTTTAGTTCATGTCCATGTGTCATAAGTTCTTTAGCTTCTACATTTCCCATACTATCTTTGCCCTTCCCCTATTTTCTACCTACCATCTATGCTACTTATTCTCTGTACCTTTTTCCCCTCTCTCCTCTTTCCACTCTCCTATTGCTAACCTTCCATGTGATCTCCATTTCTGTGGTTCTGTTCTTGTTCTAGTTGTTTGCTTAGTTGGTTTTTCGTTTTGCTTTAGGTGTGGTTATTAATAATTGTGAGTTTGCTGTCATTTTCCTATACATGTTTTTTTATCTTCTTTTTCTTAGATAAGTCCCTTTAACATTTCATATAATAAGGGCTTGGTGATGATGTACTCCTTTAACTTGACCTTATCTGAGAAGCACTTTATCTGCCCTTCCATTCTAAATGAAAGCTTTGCTGGATAGAGCAATCTGGGATGTAGGTCCTTGCCTTTCAGAACTTGGAATACTTCTTTCCAGTCCCTTCTTGCCTGCAAGGTCTCTTTTGAGAAATCATCTGACAGTCTGATGGGAACTCCTTTGTAGGTGACTGTCTCCTTATCTCTTGCTGCTTCTAAAATTCTCTCCTTCATTTTAATTTTGGGTAATGTAACTATGATGTGCCTTGGTGTGTTCCTCCTTGGGTCCACCTTCTTTGGGACTCTCTGAGCTTCCTGGACCTCCTGGAAGTCTATTTCCTTTGCCAGATTGGGGAAGTTCTCCTTTATTATTTGTTCAAATAACTTTTGCACTTGTTGTTTTCCCTCTTCCCCTTCTGGCACCCCTATAATTCAGATGTTGGAATGTTTAAGGATGTTCTGGAGGCTCCTAAACCTCTTCTCATTTTTTTGAATTCTTATTTGTTCATTCTTTTCTGTGTGGTTGTTTCTTTCTTCCTTCTAGTCCACTCCATTGATTTGAGTCCCAGTTTTCTTCCCATCACTATTGGTTCCCTGTGTGTTTTCCTTTATTTCACTTAGCGTAGCCTTCATTTTTTCATCTAATGTGTGACCAAAATCAACCAATTCTGTGAGCATCCTGATCACCAGTGCTTTGAACTGTGCATCTGATAGGTTGGCTATCTCTTGGTCGCTTAAAAGTATTTGCTTTGGGGCTTTGATCTGTTCTTCCATTTGGGCCATTTTTTGTGTGTGTGTGTCTTGTCACGCCTGTTATGTACGAAGGGTGGAGCCTTAGGTGTTCACCAGGGCTGGGTTGTGACGATGGTTGTGGGGGAGGGGTCCAAGAGGGAACAAGGGCACTTGCTCCTCTGTCTCTTGGATTTCAGTCCCTTCCGTTGCTTCCCACTAGCAAATTGGGCCCTTCTGGTGCTGATTCCTGAGTGGGTGGGCTTGTGTACATTCTAGGACCCTGTGGGTCTCTCCAACAAACTCTCCTGTGAGGCTGAGAGTCTCTCCCTGCGCCTCAACCCCCACAGGTGTTTTTAATTGGTGTTTTGAGGCTTTATTTCCCTGAGCTGGGACCCTGGGCTGTGCAGTCTGTCTCGGTCCCCAGCTTCACCTGGTTTGTCTGCATGCAAATGTGGGACCACTTGGTCAGCCTGTGGTCTGCCAGCCACCACCAGCGCACCCAGGGTCTGCCTGCTGCCACCTGTGCATCCGGGGTCCGTCAGCACTGTTGTGCGCTGAGGTCCGCAAGCTACCACTTTTTTTTTTATTGCTGTGACCCCTCTCACCCGGCGCCAGACTCCACATGGCCGCCCAACTCTGCCCCTCATACTGGACTGCATGAATGTGTCTAACTCCTTGTTTGTTGGACTTCTGCACAGTTCAATTTTCTGTCAGTTCTGGTTGTTTTTTTTTTTTGTTTCTAAATTTTTGTTGTCCTTAATTTGGTTGTGCAAGGAGGCACAGTGTTTCTACCTATGCCTTCATCTTGGCTGGAAGTCCCATTTTCTCATCTTTTTGAGTCTATAGCTACACTACATTTCCCAGTCTTCCTTGAAATTAGGTTGGTCCATGTGCCTGAGTTCTAGCCCATGGAAAGCAGGTAGAAGTGATGTGCCTGAATTATAAAAATCTCTTACTCATGATCCTCTATTTTTCTTCCCATTTTACTTTGACCTTGGAAGTCATGTTTTGAAGTTGGTAGTGCTGTTTTTCACAAGATGGAGAAAGCCTGGGTCCCTGAGTCACCATGTGGAAGACTGCGTCTGAAATGCCTGATTAGAATGTGATATGAGTGAGAAATAAGCCTTTTACATGTTCTATTGAACCATGGAGTTTTCGGGGATATTTGTTACAGCTTCTTGCCTATCTCAACTAACTGAAGGATGTTATATCATAGGTGTGGCTGTTGACCTAAGAGGCAATGGGGAAGATTCCTTGGTTGATGCAGTAACCTCCAAATTGGAAGTATCTTGAAGGTATTGTCTGTGATGCTGGTTAAAAATGGGAGGCTTTACCCCACACTTCTAGAATTCCTGAAGGGGTTTTTGAAAATAAAAAGAAACAAGAGTTCTGCACAGACCCTCCACTTATGCCAGTTACAGAAAATGTACCGTGAACACACGATCCCTGGAAGTGGGGAGTGGCAGTGGCCCTGATCCCCCAAACTAAATTAGATGGTGATTTTGAACAGGGATGAATTTGGAATTTTATTTTTCATTGACCTGAGACAGATAGTTATGATGCCAAAGTCTTACATTATTCATGAGGCTGTACAATGTTGGGGAAAGGGCTGGCTTGGCGGTTCCTGGTGTGTGCCACACAAGTAGGTCACGCTGCCTTTCTTAGCCTGTGTCCTGGTTTGTAAAATGAAGAAGGGTGATGTGTACAACAGACATTTTTTTTTCAGGTGCCTTCCAGGGCTAATAGCTTAGAATTAAACATCTGCATGCCTTGAGGAAGGAAGATAGGTGCATTTTGAAAAGTGAAATGAAAAAAATCAAGATGAGTCCTAGATGGTGATGTGGCCTGTGTGTGATTGAAATCTCTCCAGACTGTTCTCCCCCACCCTGAGGCTGAGAAACAGGAATCCAGAATCTTCATAGGAAGGAAGATCCTATGAACCCTGCCTTTCTGGTTCTTGGGGGCCTGCACAACAGAAAGGGAGTGTTGCCATAGCACAGTGAAGAATGCTGGAGCCAAACATCAAGCTGCTGGGTCTATGACCCAGCCTGACCATTGCCATGGAAGGTCAAACCGGGGAGGCGTGGTACAGGGCCAGAGCTGTCATAGTCTGGGCATCTGAGCCCAGGAGCTCCTGAGGTCAGCTGTCTCCCCAGAGTGGAGAACAGCCAGTTTGCACTGTCTCAGCTGCCAGTTGCTGCCATGTCACAGCAAAGAATACAAGGTACCAAAGGCAGCCTGTGTGGCTCACATTCACTTCTCTGACTGAAGGTGAGGCCAGGAGAAGCCCTGGCACACAGGACTTGCCATCAGCAAACCTTGGCAGGGGATTTTAACCTTTTCTTTTTGACCACATACCCCTTTGGCATCTATGGACCCTGTCTCAAAATAATGTATTTAAAAATGCATGGAATACAATTACAGAGGAAACCAAATCTCTTGAAATGCAATTATCCAAATATTTAAAAGCAACTTTGTGATGGAGTAATATATGTGCTTCTTTATTAATGCATTCAACAACAAGATTTAGTGACAGATCTAATAACTGCTATCATTTCATCCTAGTGAGGAGTGTAAGCGATCTTTAGAGATAACTGCAGCAACTCTGATGTGCTGTAAAGATAGCTGTGGTTTCCACTGGTGACAGTCACAGGGACTGCAAATGCTACTATGGTTTGTGCACGTTTATAATGGAAGGAACTGCTTGATTTCAGTTAGAGGTCAGTAAAACTGAAGATTGATTTTTTTCCTCCTCCATCCAAGTTCATGGATGCTTGAATGATACGCACAAATCCCTTGGCCTGGTAGGAAATTGCTGCCAGGGGACAGGAGTGCATTAGGTTGTGGCTGGGGACACAGACAGGGCTATGTCCCCAGCCACAACCCAAGGAGCAGTTTTTTCTTCATCTGTCAGCGAGGCAGGTAGGACCAGATCAGGGGGTGGCTAATCCAAGCCAAGTGCTGTCTCCCTGCCCCCTGCCTATGATAAGCATGGCTAATTGATGGTGGCTGGCTCCCCACAGAGCTCAGAGATGGGCAGACTACTCCTCAGCCCAGCGCTTCAGGCAGCCATCACTAAACAATAGTAGCTGGCACCAAAATGAAACCGATTTGCCATTCCAGGGCTGGAAGCTCTCTAAGGCCCATTTCAGCCCTGACATGATATGATTACCCATGATTAAAATATGGTCCCTGCCCTCAAGGAACTTCTGAACTGGTGAGCATCTTTAAAGGTCGGTGCTGAGTGAGGGAGGTGGGGGAACATCTCTACACAGTTCCTCACCAGTCATTCAGTCATTTCACAGTCAGGGCATCGATTTTACTTTTCGACTTGTAATTTCCACCTCCTGGATTCCATTATCATTCGCTCAATATCCTACGACTCACCATTTCTCTGGCTACCACTCTGAGACTCATGCATTGCTGAGCATAAGCAGAAGACATTGCCTAAAAAGCATTACTACCTGGAAGTAATGATTGGGTTTTACACAGCCAAGACCTTGATGGTTCTGTATATAAGCAATCATTCCACCTTCTTCCTTTCCAGTCATGTGGACTCCCCAGAAGGAACTCAGAATTAACCCTCATGCTCAAGCTCTTGACCTAGGACACACCAGCCTCTCTCATCCAAGCTCCTTCCCTATGTGTGAAATACCACACAGCTGGAGGCTGCTGCTCCTGCCTTATGGTTCAGCTCTGCTTCCATTAACAGATTCTTTGGAAAACACCCAAATGTGTCCATCCATAGCTGCTGAAGCATTTCTTTATTAACACAATGAGGAGAGATCATGTAGTGGGAAAAGTTTTATGCTAGTGCTTCTCCAAGTGCAGCACTCCCCTACCCTACAGCATCAGCATCACTTGGAAATGTGTTAGAAAAACAAATTCTTTTCCAAACATCAATTTCATTTCTTCTGGATGATTGCATCGATTATTTCACAATGTATATGCATATCAAAACATCAAGCCCAGCACCTGAAATATATACAATTTTTATTTGTCAATTATACCTCAATAAAGATGGAAGAAGAAAGAAACATTCTTTCTATCCATACCAGGATAGACTCACTAAATGAGAAATTCTGGGGGTGGGGCTGTACCTGGGGCCTCCAGGGCATTCAGATGGAGAACCACTTCTTTTGGGTAAGACTTAGAACCCCTGGATTGGGATCCACCTCGACCACACCTGAACCTAAATGTTGACCTTTTGGGCTTCAGTTGGGTCCTCTGTAAAATGGGAGCAATAATGTTCTCTTTGCAATCGGTATGGCTGACACAGTAAATGTGAAGACATTTTACAAAGCCAAGGCCAGGCCAGTTATTATTATTAGCCACTCTGTTGCAGGAGATTTGTGTGTAGTTGGGGGAGAGTTAGGAATGAGGGGGCATTTCTTTTTTAAGCCAAGGGACTTGAACTCTAGCCCAGATGGAAGGACAGGGAGATCATAGTCTTCCACAGTGGGCAGACTCTGGACTTAGCCCCAGGGCTGGTTTGACTGAGGCCATGTCCCTCCCTAGGGTTCATCCTTGTTTCTCCCCAGGGCTTGCCTGGCTGAGGCCCTGTCAACCCCTGCCCTCCTTGGGCCCCTACTGACTGGCTTCCTGGGGACTTGACACCCCCACCTGAAAGTCACAGGCATTTGAATTCCCTTTAGGCCTTTCTCCAGTGGCTCTTATTAACAAAGTTTCTCTTTCCAGCTCAATTAAAATTCTTGGGTCTGAACAGCCTTGTGGGAGGGAGATGACAAGGCAGCAGCCTTGACAGTGGAGACCAAGTGATCAAACACGCAGGGCTGTTTTCGTCAGCAGCCACCCCCACTCAGGATGTAAAAAGAAATCAGCAATGAGGATGAGCTTGGGGCAGGTAAACCAGCAGATGGAATGAACTTATACCTTAGTTAAGCAGATCAGGTGGTCTGCCAGCCTTAGATTGAACCAAACAGAAGGCAGGAAAGGGAAAAGCAGGCAAAGAAGACCTGTGAGCCAAGTGGTCGTCCTCCCCACTGAACCAGGCTAGGACCTGTCAGGAGTCCTCTCTTCGGGCAGAACCAGGAAGAATGCCCATATCACCTGCCATGGGAGATCTGAGTCCTGGGCCAGATCCAAGAGCTTTCCTTCGATAAACTTAAATATACTTAGGGTACCATTTAAAGATTATTTATTTATTTATTTTTAGAGAGAGGGGAAGGGAGGGAAAAAGAGAGGGAGAGAAATATTGATGTGCAAGAGAAACATCAGTCAGTTGCCTCTTGCATGCTTCTGGCTGGGGATCTGGCCTGCAACCGAGACGTGCCCTGACCAGGGATCGAACCTGAGAACTTTTGGTTTGTGGGATGAGTTTCAACTCCTGGAGCCACACCAGTCAGGGCTACATAGGGTAGCATTTAATCTTCTTAATCCTGTGAAGTGGGAACCATGATTATTCCCATTTTGTAGATGAAGAAGTTGAGGCACACAGAATTAAGTTACTTGCTCACGTGACAGAGCTGGGAATCAAACCCAGCAGTCTGGCTCTAGAGCCCATGCTCTGAACTGCGATGCTAAATGGTCTCTCCCTGGAAGGACCTTGGGGACATGAGGAAACCAATGTCATCTAACCTGTCAGAGAGATTTTGAGATTTCTTAGGAGCTGGAACATTTTCTTCTGAAGAACCTCATTTTAAAATCATGTTCTGCCTCTGGGGGAGAACTTTTAAAGCTTGCATGTGATGGAAGGAATAAAAAAATAGAAAATAAATGTTAACTGCACAGATAATCAAAACTGCTTAACACAAAGACAAAAACCTTATACCACATTCCAAATAAATTATAGAGAGACCAGATTGAGGCCAAAAATATAGTTGATATAGTTATTTTATGAAAGAGCTCATCTTAAGGGATGAGAAAATATTAATGAATGAGCAAAATATGCAGATAGCCGATGCCAGAGAGGTCAGAATGGGAAAACCACGGACATATGTAGCTTGTGGTGGTTTGAAAAGGTGCAGCAATAATTTCTGTTCTCTTTGTCCTGGTGATCTTAATCGTGGGTATTTATCCAAAGGGAAAAAAAGTAGATAAATTAGCTGATATGATCTGGCCCTTGTCTTTCATTTATGGGTTGCCAACAGAAGCCTCTGCTCCTGGATGCTGTGCTGTCCTTACATGCCAGGCCCTTGAGTCCATCTAGTGGCTCTGACAGCTGGACCAAGGGAACAAAGGTTCATGGCATTCTGGAGTCCCCTCTTGTATTGACTTCAGTCCACTCTTGGGTACTGGTTTAATCTCAAGGTAATTATGGCTGGCATGATTGACATCTTAAAAAATGTATGGGCCAATAAGCACATGAAAAGATGCTCAACATCATTAGTCTTTAGGGAAATACAAATCAAAACCACAATGAGGTACCACCTCACACCATAGGATGTCTATAATTTTTTTAAAAGGAAAATACCAAGTGTTGACAAGGATGTGGAGAAATTGGACCCCTCTTACATTGCTTGTGGGAATGTAAATGGTATAGCGGCTGGGGAAAAGTTTTGGGCAGTTCCTCAAAAAATTAAACTTAGAGTTCCCATATGACTAGCAATTCCATTCTTAGGTAATGCCCAAGGGAATTGAAAATATATGCCCACACAAAAAACTTGTACACAAATGTTCACAGCAACCCTATTATAATAGCCTCAAAGTGGAAACAGCCCAATGTCCATCAACTGATGAATGGATAAACAAAATGTGGTGTATCCACATAGTGGAATAGTATTCTACCATACAACATAGATGAATTTTAAAAACATTGTGCTGAATGAAACAAGTTAGGCACAAAAGGCCGCATACTGTATGATTTAATTTATATAAAATGTCTAGAATAAGCATATCTGCAGAGACAGAAACTAGATCAGTGCTTGCCAGAGGCTTGGGGGAGGGAAGACTAGGGAGTGGCTGATAATGGGTACAAAGCTTCTTTTTAGGTGATAAAATTACCCTAGAATTAGATAGTGGTGATGGTTGTACAACATCATAAATATACTTAATGCCACTGATTGTACACTTTAAAATGCTTCATATAGTGTTATGTGAATTTTACCTGTGGACCATGTAGTATGGTAAGAAGGCCACCCTATTACTTCTAACTTTTAAACCAAGCCTTAGGCGATTCAGGCAGGTTTTAATATCCTTATTTCACATGATCTGAGGCATTCAGACCTGTCCCCTGCCCAAGGTCACACAGTGGTAAATTTGGTCATGGGATCTAGGTCTTCTCTCTTAAGGTGTAGGGACCTTCTGAGAGGGTTCCCATCTACCTACTGCATGTGGCATTGTGGACTCTGAAGGGTGTCCCCATTCTGAAGCCAGCAGAGAAGCCTAACTTCATTCAAGTGGCATGTGTAAGTATGTGTGTATGCATGTGTGTGTTGGGTGGCTATTTCTATTGACCCAACTTCCCCCATACAGGCTGATCGTATCACAAGCCAGTTGGAAGGTCTTGAAGATTCCAGTCTAAGGTGCCAGGTAAGGGACAGGCAGTGTGGAGAACCCAGTAGGCTCTAGATTTATATAGAACCATGGTCAATTTCTGCAGCAGATGCTCCTGGTGCCCAACTTGTCTTAGTGTTCAGCAGTCCAGAACATTTTTTGAGAGCATGATACCCCCACCTGAGGGTTTCACAGCAATGGTGCCAGTATCATCTCCCAGGCAATAATGGATGGGAGCTAGAAGACAAATACCCCAGCTTTTCTGCTCCTCAGGTGGGATAACACTGAGGTGTCTTTTATAGGGTTTCTCAGAGAGGCCCAGTGGGATTGACCCCAAGTATCTCACTCTGGTGACTGGCTTGATGACATCCCCTATATGGATGCTTCCCTTCCTTGCTTCACTTCTGCACTCACAAATCATTCATTTGGCCCTGAATCCTTGTATCAGGGGCTGCTTCTGGAAGAGCCCAGCCTAGCGTACCTTCCCTTGGTCACACTTGTTGTACGACCTTGGGCAAGTCCCTCAACCTCCTAGGGCCTTTCAGAGGTGAACAGGCTGACCCTGGGGAGGATCTCAATTATATCTACATTATTAATCTGAAAAGGCAAAGAATTAGTCATTTTATAGTCTATTCATGCACCTCTTAGTGATTCAACATAAAACAGATTGCAATAACAGTGAGGCATTTTTTCAGCTCAAATCAGACGGCGTAGGAGCAGGAGCCTACTATAATCTAGAAAATTCAGCTGGAAGCAACTTCTCCCTCCATCCCTGTCTCAGGTCCCAGGGTGACTTCTGCTCAGTCTAGTGGCTTGGTGAGGGAGTATGGGTGGATGTAAATATCATGAGTGCCTGTGGGGACAGAGTCCCTGTTTGGGGATCCCAGGTGTCTCTGTGGCCAAAACCACTCCTAAGGGTGACTTTGGATTGGTCTAGCCTGTGCTCCTGCTGGGCTACCCAGAATTCTCCAGAACAAAGATGACAGGTCTGAGGGCTGTGGCTGGATCTCCAGCGTGGCAGATGGCCTCCCTCAGCTGGGCTGGCACCAAGCTAGCCTTGGGGTTGGGGAACCTTGCGCCACCATTCGTTTTCTTCATTTCCAGACACACTGCAGGCCTGGCTATGGGCTTGTTCACTTTCAGTCCTGCGTGCTTGTTCCCCATACACACAGCTGACTGACCTTTTCAGAAAGTGTGTGTGTGTGTGTGTGTGTGTATGGGCTTGTCTGTAAGTAAGAAAGAAGCAAATAAAATACCTCAGGAGGGTGGGTTCCTGTTCTGTGCACTTAGGCTGCCAGCCTGGCATTGGCCTCGAGGACTTTGGGCAAAGCCCTGGCTCACAGAGGAGCAGGGCCATCTGGAGGGTGAGGGTGTCTCTGAGTTTGTGACCTTGACCTCTAGGCCTTTGGGTGACTCTCCTGGGTGTCTGGCTGGTTTTGGCGAGCTCTATAGTTATGAGGCTGCTTGGCCTGCCTGGGGCAGCTGCCTCCTGCCTCTCTGCCACATTCTTTTTCTCAGACAAACAGATTCCTTTGCTCACTAGAACAGCCGAGCAGGAGGAGCAGCTGTGAAAACAAACACATGGCAGCTGAATGGAAGGCTGTGGCCTGTTTTCTAGGGTCTGCCTGGGCCCAGCACTCTCCACCCACAGTGGGTGCCTTGACTTGAACTCAAGAAGGAGAGGGTGGGCCTGTCCCTTTGCTGCCCTGCAGTGGGCCAGGCTTGCTCCCTGGGTTTTCCTCTAGGCAGTCCTCAGGTGGTTCTTGGCAGACCTGATTTGCTCTCCAAACTCCCTGACTGGCTATCAAATTCTCCAGCCAAACCTTGAGAGAAAATATTTAGAGAAAGGCCTCCCTTACGCAGAGTTAGCTCTTAGGGCATTGGGAGTGGTCCTGGCCCTTCCTCCTGAGAGATGCTCTGGGGTGCCTTGAGTGGACAAAGCAGGCCATGGTAGGAATGTGGGCATTCACTAAGTCTGTGCTGTAAGAACAGCTTATTATGTCTCTGATTATATTCCACAGTGAGTGATGAAACATATATATGCATATTAAAACTGGGAGAGACTCCTCAGAGGTAGGGAAACAGAATCAGACAACAGTGTTGGCCCACAGCCTGTCAGAACAATCTATCTTCTCCCCTTCTTCGTGTGGAACACCCAGGCCCGGGTATACACAGTGTAGGGTTATCAGTCGCATGGTCAAGGCCCCAGCCAACAGCTCTTAGTTCTACAATCAACATGCAGCTTCCCTCCACGTGCAGCCCTCACAGAGCCTGGATTGTGGTTAGCAGGAGCCTTGCCAGGCCTGGAGCCCAAGTGCACCAGCTATGGATGATAAGCCAGGACCCCCTCAGCAGTGCCTGAGCCTCTCCCTATAGAACAAAGACTTCCATAGTTAGGTTTGGGACTGTTTATACATTCAATTGACCAGTGTATTTGTCTGCTCAGGCTGTCATAACAAGGATGCATAGACTGGTTTAAACAACAGAATGTACTGGTTCATAGTTCTGGAGGCGGGAAGTCCAAGATCAAGAAGTCAGCAGGGTCGGCCTCTTCTGAAATCCCTCTCTTCAGCTTGTAGGTGGCCATCACCTTTCTGTGTCCTCATATCATCTTCCCTTGGTGTATATCTCTGTCTGTCTTTTTTAAAAATAATTTTTAAGGTTTTATTTATTTATTTTTAGAAAGGGGAAGGGAGGGAAAAAGAGAGGGAGAATAACATCAATGTGTGGTTGCCTCTCACACAACCCCCACTGAGGGCCTGGCCCACAACCCAGGCATCTGCCCCAACTGGGAATTGAATCAGCAACCCTTTGGTTTGCAGGCCTGAGCTCAATCCACTGAGCCACACCAGCCAGGGCATCCCTGTCTTAATTTCTTCTTGTAAGGTTACTGGTCAGATTAGATTAGGGCCCATCCCAATGACCTAATTTTACCTCAATCATCTCTGCAAAGGCCCTACCTCGCATATAGTCACTCTCTGAGGTCCTGGGGGTGGGTGGAGCTTCAACATATGAGTTTTTTTGGAGGGGGGACACAGTTAGCTCATAACAACCAGGCTCCCTCTGACCTATCTGAAAAAGAGGGGGGCAATCTCCCCTGGGGAATTCAGCTCTGCCTTTTCAGCTCTCTGGGTCTCCGAAGCTCAGGGCCACAGCTACAGCCTAGTGAGAAGTCAGAAGGCCTCAGAGGTCAAATGATCCACAGATGCACACTCCTTATCTGACAGGTCAGGACCAGAGAGGGGACAGACCTGTTCAATGTCACTCAGCCTAACCTGGATGGGAGGGAACTTGGGTCTCCCGATGGCCAGGCTTGTGCCTTCTCCTGCACTATGCCACCACTCCCCACTGAGTCTGTTCTCCCCACTCCAGTCTGCAGGTCTGTCTCCATCCCTGACTCCTGTATCCCCTGTTGTTTTTCCAGTATGTCTGTCTCTCCTGGGTCCTGGACCAGCAGTTTTCCTCTGAGGAGAAGTTTGGGGAGTAGAGACCAGCCTTCCTGGTTGAGCAACTTCTACTTCTGCTGGCAGCTGTGGTGGAAGGGGTGAGTCCTCCCCACACCCAGCCTCACTCTCTGTCAGAATGGGCCCAGGGAGAATTATTGGCTTCTTTCTCATCTCCTCATCTCCCCATCTCTCAAGTCCTGAGAGTCATGAGGGTTGGGTACTCTGAGAAACAGATTCTGAGATGGAGTTTAGCCATTGGGATCCATATCTGAGGAAGAGAGAGGAAGGAAAGAGGCGTTGGCAGAGGAAGGAGCCAAGCTGGGGTCCAGACCAACAGCCTTGGCTGAATCCATAGAGCTTGATAGCCCTTCAGAATGGTCTCCAGGTCATACCCTTGCAGCCACCAAGTACTGGGTGTGGGTTGCCCTGGGGAGGTGCAGCCTTGGCCAGAGGGCTCTCAGCAGCCAAGACAGATCCTGACAGGGTTTGTGGTGAGGCCTGGGTGACATGAAGGAAATCTTTGGAGGGAAATCTGGGGCGTGTATCACAGTGCTCACCACAGTGGGGATGGTGATGTGATCATCCTAAGCTTGTGACTGCTTTCAAAGCAGGACCTTGACTGCCTATCTCCCCAGCCATCCACACGTGCCTAGAACCTAGTTCCTGCTCACTAATTACATGTGGGATGGTGGCATCATGTGAGATCCCAGCCACAGGCCTTCCCAGGAAGTGTGCTCCATTTCCAAATCACAAAGACAATAGGCGCTTTCACAGATTCTTGGGGCTAGTGAAGAGAGATGCCTTCATTTCCCAGGGAGCAGGGATCATTTGGGGAGTATTTTCATGTGAAGTTCCAGTGGGTCTCAGGATTTCCAGAGCATGAGGGAAAAGCAGCTACTGCTTACCAAGGAAGTCATTGCTTAGCTGTGGTGAAATTAGATTGTGTTTCAACCCATAGGGAAAAAAATCAGGTAGGAAATCGGGTGGAAGTCAGGCATTGTCTGGAGAGAAGAGGCTTTCCTGTATTCTTTTAGTTCCTACTTTATGTTGAGAGGGAAATCCCAACCAGACAGGAAGAGGAATGGGAGAGGCTGTTCCTCTTGCTTTGGGAGGGCAGAAGGAAGACAGGGCTGAAGCTGGAGGAAGCAATCTGAAGAGGTTCTGAGCTCTCCCTCTGGGATCTGGCCAGAGGGAGGGATACTTGAGAAGTGAGGACCATTACTTGGGGAGTGGCGTGCCTGCCCTTGGTTGTGTTGTGGGCGCTGGGAGGATAACTTAGAGGCTGTACCCCATGCTTACCTGGTGGATTCCATATTAAAGAAAACTCAGAGGGTGGCATCGTGTGGTGAGCAGAGCTGCTCTTGGTTCCAGGAGCCAGCAATGGACCTGGCAATTCCCTCAGTGGAAGGTAGCCATGCTCTGGGCTGGAGAGCCTAGGCCAGGGTCCAGATGGAAAACATCACAGAGTCTTCAAGTTTCCATGGGACTAACAAAAGCTGAGGGGAGATAGAGCTGACCAGGGCAATGGGACTTGGAGAGTCAGAACAGGAGTTCTCCAGGCTCAGACTTCATTCAGGGAGGGAGGGCCAATCTCAGCAACCACCATTCTAGGGGCAGCCAAGACTAGTCACTCCACTGTAGGCAACTGGAAGCTTCCAGGTAGGTGTCTTAGGACCTGATTCTTCTCTCTGCTGGAGACCCCATAAGTTCCTCATACTTTATAAACTATTAAAAGTGTGGTCTCAGGACCAGCATCCTCAGTATTACCTGGGAGTTTGGTAGCAATGCTGAGTCTTAGGCCCCACTGCAGACCTGCTGAGTCAGCACCTGCACTTTAACAATCTCCCCAGGGGATTTGTGTGCACAGTAAATTGTGAGAAGCACTAGCGTAAATTCTATTCTCCTCTTCCATGTGCCCCAATGCCACCCTGTAGAAGAGAGGGGCAGAGGAGTGGAAATCTGAGTGAGCCTGGGCATTTGGCTAGAGGAACCATTTATATGATTGCATTGTACTCAGTCTAGTCCTTACCACACAAATCTCATCACCCCACCCTGTCCTGCTATGCTGAAAAAAGGGATCAGCCACAGATAAAGAAAAGAACTGGCATCTTTGCTCATCTGGTGGTCTTGTGAGATGATTGTGCATCTGCTATGTACAAATGAAAGTGATTCCTTAATGAGTGAAGCTACGCCTCCAGTTAGTGACAGAGGTGGCATTAGAACCCCCACTTTGACCTTGACTTTTTATGACCATTACCCAATGTGTACCAGTCTGCAAATTGGCACTTGTCCATGGTGAGTTAAGGACAGATAGCTGTTAACTCTAATATAAAAGTCTGGATTTGTATTTTATAGCTTGTGTTTCTTTTTCATTTCATTTTTCTAGCAAATAATTTTTATCGTACTTGACAAAAGTATCCATTCATGACATTGAAATGAACAAACAAACAAACAAACACAAATAAAACTGCTCCTACGTCTGTAGATACTTTGAGAAATCCTGCTTGATGCCATGCCATTTCAAGTGAAGAGCAGAGATTCTGGAAAGTAGGAAAACATCATAGATTTGCCCCAGCCTGGCATGAGCAGTCAAGCCTGAGGGGCCACATTACCTTGGAAGGTGTGGGTCATCGTTGCTTCACATTTCTCAAGTTTCCCAGAGGCCTCCCTACCATAGGGAAGAGCCGGGCAGATATCAGTGGGGTCCTCAGGCTAAGTCATTCCATCTCCCAGTGCCCCAGTTTCCTCACCTGTAACTGGGTCACCTACAAATGGGTCAGCAGCACAGTGCTTCCCTGACATGACTGCTACCTGCTCTGAAGAAGCAGCATATCTTCACCAGTCTCCTGATCTGTAGGATGACACTGTCTTATGCATGAATGTCCAGGCACCAGAAGTGCCCTTCTCTCCCCATCAAACCTGGTGCATTCTTGTCTGGCACAGGAATAAGCGCTTTCTTTTTATGAGCCTGCAAACCTCCAGTCTCCTAGCCTCCCAGCCTCCCAGCTGGCAGGGCGCCAGGGGCTGGGCCTGACACACAGGCCAACATCACCACCCAGACTCACGGCCCTGGCTACTCTGATTCTGGAGCGTCTGAGTCACCACGCCTTGGACAGCTCCATGAAAGACTTTGAAAGAATAAAGGAACAGGCTCTCCTAGGGGCCTGCTGATAACAATCTATCACCACATCCACACTAGAGTCTCCTTTTCCTGCAAGCCTTGAATGGCTCTAATCCAGCAAAGCAGGCTGTAGGTGTCAAATTATGAACTGCTAAACGGGGGAGGGATGTCCAGCAAATGTGGGGTGTGCATGCTTCTCTCGTCAGTCCCTGCAGTGCTGTTTGCCTTTGTGCATGATAAAGAAGGGAGGGAAAAGCAGGCTTTTTTGTCCTTGGCAGCCACCAGCACATTTGTCCAGAATCATCAGACCACCTAAGCATCTTGAGATGTGCTCAGGAGCCAGGGTCATTGTCTACCTGCGGAGACTGGGTATTTCGAAGCAGTGGGCAGATTAGCCCAGTGGCTGGCCCCTGCTTAATAAGTGTGGCACCTGGTGTGTGGCTAAACCCCTGCTTGTTTAGACAGCCTTGCTGGCTGTGCCACGTGTCACCTGCACCAGGCCAGGAAGGGCAGGCCCTTGAGGAAGGCTGTTTCTTTATTCTTTCAGAACCAATCCCTGGCCTGCCCAGGCTTGGGTCAAAGGGATTCTGATAAAGGCCTGCTGGGACCCTGAGAGCCTTATTTTTTGAGAGGCTGAGGCCAACTAAGGGGCCCACAGACAGTGGGGGACACTTGGATATACAGTTTACCAGGCAGCAGGCTCCATGGACAGTCCCTTCCTTTTCTGACAAGCCTCTGAGAGCTGAGAGCTAGCCAAGTCAGGCTTCCCTGGGCTTTCACATTTGCTCTTCAGCGTGGATGCAAAGGAAAGTGGCAGGAGCCATTTGGTGGACACTGGCTGGGCCCCTTGTTAGCAGAATAGTGGGGGCCCCTCTCAAGGTCCTGATTTCTGAATCAGGTCTGAAAACCTTGGCCCTTGTCTCCTCCAAGATGGGCATCCTAGGCCATGGGTAGGGACTTTAACCTTGGCTTTGCTTCCCTCCCACTGCCTCTTTCCCCAGGGTTTATACTCTATCTGGCAGCCAGAGTGAACTTTTTCATTTTTATTTTATAAACTTTGATTTTGAAATAATTACAGGCTTGAAAAGCTACAAAAATAGTGCCTAGAGTTCTTGTATCTTCTTCACTCAGATTCCCCGAATGTTAACATTTTACCAATTTGCAAATATGTGTGCTCCTTACACACACAAACTGTCCCCTGACTCTTTTGAGATCAAGTTACAGACACGATGCTCCATTGACCTTAAATATTTCAGGGTGTATTCCTTAAAAAAAGTAAAAACTGTTGCTTCTCTTAAAATAACCACAGTGCAGTTTATCAACATCAGGAAATTAACACTGCTACAATACTATTACCTGATGGACTGATCTTATTCAAGTCTCATCAGTATCTCACTAATGTCTTTTATAACAACAACAAAAAGAAAATTTTCCTGGCCCAGGATCCAATCTAGACTTGTACATTGTATTCAGTTGTTGTGTTTCTTTAATGTCCTTTAAGCTGCATGGTCCCTTAGTCTGTCTTTATTTTTTTTATGACATGAATACTTCTGAAGAGTACAGGTTAGTTATTTTGAAGACTATACCTTAGTTAGGTTTTGTCTGATGTTTCCTATGACTGAATTCAGGTTCTGCGTGTTTGGCAGGAACTGCACTGAGGTGGCATGTGTCCTCAGTGCATCATTGGGAGGCATGTGATGTCCATTTGATCTATAACTAGCAATGTTCACTTTTAACATTTGGTTAAGGTGGTGTCTGCCAGGTGTCTCCACTATGTTACTATTTTTTCCTTTGTAATTACTAGGTATCTTTTGGGCAGAACAATCTTTTAAAAACTAGAAATCTGATTAGGTCACCTCTCTTTCCTAATCCCAGTTGAAGTCCCAATTCTTTATCTTGATGTCCCAGTGCCCTGTGATCTGATCCCTGCTGAACTTTGTGTTGTCATATCATCAATTTTCTGGGAACTCCAGGAACATTGACTGGCCTTCCTGCTATTCCTAGAGTACACCACATTCATTCTTGCCTCAGGGCCTTTGTACTAACTGTTTCATCAGCCTGGAATGCTCTTTCATTCAGTTGCTACGTGTCGCCTTCTTTGTGTTTTTCAGATCTTGGCTTACAGGTCCCTTGAGGGAGGCCTTCCTTACCCACCCACCTAAAGAAGCTCCCCAGTTGCTTCACCACAGCACTGTTTTGGTTCTTAGCATAGGACTTACTACCATCTATGATTTGCTCATTTGTTTGCTTGCTGTCTGTTGTCCCCAGATCAAGAAAGCAGGAAGCCATGAACCTGGCTCAGGTCTGTGCCTGTGCACCTAGCACAGGGCCTGGCCCACGGCTGTGAAATGAATATTGATCAAGAATTTGCTGAATGAATGCATGATGAAGGATTGCTCAGTAATGCGTTGCCAGCTGGGGTCCTAACTCAGAAGTCTTGGAGTTCTGCCAGGTTGTCTATGTTGGCTGTAGGGCAGCTCCACTGGGCTTATGCAAGTAGGGCACATGGCAGCAGAGTAATTTAGGGCTCTTGCATGGTGCCCATAACGGGGAGCTAGAGGAAGCCACGAGAAGGCATGAGGAGGTGGCGGAGAGAGGTGGAGAGATCTTTGAGTTCTGCAATACAGATCCCTCCTCCCTCCCTCCCCCCTCCCTCCCTCCCCCCTTCCCTCCCTCCCTCCTTTCCTTCCTTTCCCTTATAAGTGTTGGGGATGGAGGGTTGGGGATTGGGAATGAGATATAAATACACATATCCAAAACACAGAGGCAGCCCAGAAAGAAGGCCTACAGATGTTGGCAGCTGCAGAGCAGCAAGGATCATCAGGCCAGCTGAGCAGCTGGAACAGAGCCTAGAGGGCTCGTTCTGAGTTGAAGAGAAGCTGCCAGGTTACCAGCTTCCAGGAAATGTGCAGAGAAGTCAGGCAGTTGTCTTCAGCTGTCATCTTCCCTGTGCCCTGGCCAGAGGGTTCTCCCACCTACCCTTAGCTCCTGCTGCATGGCTGGTAAACATGCAGAAAGGGAGGGCCTGGTACCTCTCTGGGAGAGTTTTCATGTGACCACTGGACCACAAAGAGAAGGCAATGTTTAACACCAGGGCTGATTTCTGAGGAGAGATGTAAGAATGGGGCTTTCCAGCAAATGTCCCTTTAGTTGTGCTGCCTACACTAGATCCCTGCATGTGACTGTGCTGCTAAGCATGCACCAGGACAAAGTTCTCCCCTGAGTCACCAACAGGGAAACCATGATGACCCAGGGTGTTTCCCACACTCCCCCTTCTTTGTTTCTCTCAGGGAGAGTATTCATCTGCTTGGACTGCCACAAAACACCACAGACTGGATGGCTTAAGCAACATTTATTTTCTCATGGTTCTGGGAGCTGAAAGTCCCAGATCAAAGTGCCAGTAGGGTGGGTTTCTTCTGAGGTCTCTCTCCTTAGCTTGTAGATGGCAGAGGCCTCTTTTCTTAGCTTGTAGATGGCCATCTCCTTCCTGTTTTCTCACATGGCCTTTCCTTGTGTACAGCAGAAAGAACACACTCTCTCTCTTCTGTCCCTTCTTATAAAGACACTAATCCTAAAGGATCAGAGCCCCACCCTCATGACCTCATCTAAATCTAAATCATGCCTCTAAAGGCCTTATCTGTAAATATAGTCATATGGGTGTTAGGGATGCAACATATGAATTTTGGGGAGATAATTCAGTCCACAGCAGGGAGGGGCCTTTGACTCTCACAGAGAGCTGTGGAGATTCTCACACTGGATAGGTCTCTCAGGAGGTGTCTCATCCCTTTCTTAATACTGCTGGGGCTCAGAAATTCATTTCAAGAAATCCTCCCAGAAATGTCAGAGTCCACCTAGGTAATGCCACTGACCTTAATGAAATGAAACCCAGGCCGCCTCAGCTGGGCCCTATAAGAAGCTTCAGGCAGCCAGATGGGGATTGAAGAGTACTGCATGTACACCCCAGAGCTGGGTTCTGGCCTGAGGTTCCTCTTTTCTCGTGTGTGTGCACACATGTGTGTGCACACTAGCATGCACATACTCTCTGATAAGTACTTCCTTGCAGGGAAGTGCTGCTAGCTTCCTCTGCCTAGACATCCCCTCCTTTGAACACTTGATACAACCAACCTGTGCTCTCTTTGTCCCTCCAGCCCAGGTGTGGCTCAGGACCTCTGCTTGCCTTTCAAGAGCTCACTGAAACAAGGTTGGAATTTTCAGGAAGCCACTGTTGTAGTAGGGGACTCGCACACAGTGGCATGCAGGCTTGTAAGGCAGAGTGAGTGGCTGTTGCAATGATCTCTTGCTATATAATATAGGATACCAAAACTTACCAGCTTAAAACAATGACATTGATTTTGCTCACCAATACACAGTTTGGGCAGCTCTGCTGTACTCCACTTGCTAACATCTGAGGTGTCTTGAAACTGGTGTTTGGATTATCTGGAGGCTTGCCCACTCTTATGTCTGGTGTTAATGCTGGCTGCAGGCTGAGATGTCAGGATGCCTATAGGTGGCCTTTCCAAGTGGCTCTTGGCTTCCTCACAACATTGCAGCTGCATTCCAAGGATGAGCATCCCAAGTGCAAGAGCCAACTGGAAGCTGTTACATCTTTTATGACCTGACCTTAGAAGTCACCCAGCATCAGTTCTACCAGATTCTGTTAGAAGCCTGTCACTAAGGCTGGCACATATTCAAGGGTAAGGGATTGTACTACAACTTTTGACGGAAGGAAGGTCAAAGAATTTGCAACTATATTTGAAAACCACTACAGTGGCTCACAGCATTCTCTCCCCTTCATGGAGGACATGGAATATTGCCCTTCCCAATACCTGGTTTCTCTCTCACAAGGTCACCATTATACCACCTGCCACCCAGCAGTGCCTTTTGTGGGCCAGACCAGGAGAGAGAGCCATGCTTTCGGTGATCAAAGCCAGACAAGACCCAACAATATTCTGCATGAGGAAATAATTTGGTGGCCCGTCACACAGGGAAAAAACTGAATTTCCTGATCAGAACAGTATTTGGCTGTAAGTCACAGAAGTGTAAAACAGGGTGTGTATTCCTTTCTCACTAGCAGTCTATTCCTGACATGGAAGTTCTGCTCTACAAGTCCTTAGAAACCCACACTCTGTCCCACTGCTCTGCAATGGTCCAAGATGCAGCTGCTTTCTGACTAGCAAAGAGGAAGAAAGGATCAAGAAGAAGCAGCAACAGATGGTTCCCAGAACTGTCACATGGTATTTATAATTGTATATCATTGGCCAGAAATTATTCATATGGTCACTCCTAGCTGTGAGAGGCTGGGAAATGGAGTCATTACTAGTGGTGGCCGTAGGCCCAGCTGTAATTACCAATTCTCTTAGCCCAGAAAATGGGGATAAAGGATATGTGGGTTAGGAAGTAAGCTCTGCCAAACTTATTAATTAAAACATTTTATGCACAGACAGATTTACTCACCAATTTACCTCCCCTGGCTGTAGAAAAATTAATGGTCTAAAAAATAATGAAATGTCTTATACTTTTTGTAGTTCTTTAATTCATATCAGTTTTCTTTGGCAATTTGTCAAGTCACAAACTTTGGTGGAGAAACCTATTGAAGGGTTTACAAATTATGTAATAAAAAGAATTATTGTTTGTAGTAAGTAGGAAAGTTACACTATGCTCTTTTTGGTTTCAGAATTTCAGATTATTGCAACTATATGTGTGTATTACAAAAATACCCAAAGAGAGGGATCAGTGCCAACCAGGGGTGTTTCTTAAAATTCCCTATAAGGCTGCTGTTTACTTTGGTAGGAGCTTGTGGAAACTTGTGTCAACTTGCATGGGTATTTCTATTTATTCCAGTGGTATTTTGGACCCTCTGACAGACTAATGCCCTGGATGGATGCCCAGCTGGCCTGCCCAGCTAGGTTGGTGTCTGAGGACACTAGGAGAAACTTTGTAATTGAGAGAAGACCTGGATTCTGCCCGAAAGTTATGGCCTTGGCTTTATGGTCTTTAATAGGTGAACTGTGCCTCTGCAAATGAGACTGACCTTGATATTCACCTAAGGGGCTGGCTTGATTTCCTGGAGTTGCTGTAACAAAGTACGACAAACTGAGTGGCTTTAACAACAGAAATGTATTGTCTTACAGTTTTGGATGCTAGAAGTCCGGGATCAAGGTGTCAGCTGGGCCGCACTCCCTCTGAAAGTTCTTGGGAAGGATCTTTTTCACACCTCTCTCTTTTAACTTCTGGTACTTTGTTAGCTCATGGCAGCAAAATTCCAATCTTCACACATCATTTTTCCTGTGTGCCTGTCTGTGTCCAAATGTCCCCTTTTTGAGGAATGGCAGTCATATTGCATTAGGGTCCACCTTACTCCAGTATGACTTCTTAAATTAATTACACTTACAAGAACCCTATTTGTAAATGCAGTCACAGTTTGAGGTACTAGGGATTAAGACTACAACATATGAATTTTTGGAGGGACACTATTCAACTCATAAAAAAGATACCTGCATATAGGATGATTGTGTGTGTCTAAGCACAATCTGGCCTAAAGCTTCTTGATTTTTTGAGGAACAGGAGAGTGGTTTTCACCAGTGAGAAAAAGGTGGCTGATGGAAAGTGGTGGGCTGGTAAGACTTTAGTTCTTTCTCAACAAAGACAGGGTGACTGGAGTTTAGTGTGACTGTGAAATTGGACAACTTCATGCAATATCTGGAGCAGAGGCATTGCCTCTATTGGAAGGTGCTTCTATCTGGAGGTAGTCTTAGTTTTAGTTAGTTATATTGTAGCAGGATGTTTGCAGGTATATTCAATGTTTTCAGTTCTAATAACAAAAAGCCCACTCCAAATACCAATGACAATCAGGAAATTATCATGTGACCCAGAAGCCCAGAGGCAGGACAATTATCGGTTTGGTTAATGTAGTGTTCATTGATGTCAACAAAGACCCAGGTCTCTTCCACCTTTTTGCTCTGCCATCCTCAGCATGCTAATGTTGGTCCTCTGTCTTGCCTCCCTCTGTTCATAAGATGGCTTCACAGGCTCCTGCTGTCACATTCCAACATAAGTCCAAAGGCTTAATGAGAGAATGCCTTTTCCTTAAGATCTTTTAAAAGAGCTTTAGCAGATATGTTCTCGCTTCATTGGTCAGAAGTGTGTTGATGGGACAGGGAATGGAGTTGCCATGACTGGCTTTGACTTATCAAGCTTCATTCTCTAGAGCTAGGAGGAGCTAATCACCTTCAACATGTATTGATTGCCCTTTCCCTGAACAAAATTGGGGTTATGTTGGCAGGGAAAAAGGGGGTAGGCCTACTGGGAAGGCACCTCAGAAAATCTACCACATAGGCCCAGACTCAAGTAAAGAGACAGGAGGAGGCTTTCTCTGACAGAGGTGGGGCTGAGGTGGAGTGGCAGAGATGGTAAGAGAGAGGGAATGCCATGTAAAGTCATCAGTCGATACCTTCTTAGAATAACAGTTCTCATCAGGCACTGGGTCTGACTTTAAGCTGACAAATGATTTTCCTTCACAATAAAAGTACAAATAGAATCCTAATTAATGAAGTTGCCAATAACTGTTGCCTATTTTATGGGCTTTAGCCCAGATTCAGTCTGTGGACAGGGTGAGTGAGTGTGTGTGTGTAGATGTGGCCATAAATCTCCCAGAGCCCAGGACAAGGACAGTCTGGTTGGGATCTTCCTCAGCAGCCTTGCCTAAGAGAGCTGAGATTGCCATGACATCCATGACAGCCATGAAAGCCACAGCTGCCATGTCAACCACAGGAACTAGGACAGCCATGGCACCCATGGGAGATCCATGAGAGCAGAGACTGCACCCAGTTCACTGTTGCTGCTGCTTCTTGTGTCTGAGAGGACTAACATTTTCCTTTAGAGGTCATTGGCCCAATATCCTGCTGCCCCAGGTGGGTATTTCTCCTTTCACTATTTCCACCTAAGGAGAGGCCATGATGATTTCAGTAAGCTACTTGCTTTGGAAGAAATGCCTGGAAGTGGTGATCTTGGCTGGGTTGGGGATGTGTTGGTGTCATCCATTCAATGGCCATCTGTCTGACTATGTGCTGGGCACTGTATGGGCAGCAGGAGGGACAATAATGCATGAGGCAGTCTTGATCTGGTTCTCAGAGGCTCAATGATCTTGCCTGGGCGGTGGTCAGAGGGTCCATAGGGGAGGAAGAGCTTTCTGCCAACCTTTTGCTTTTCATGGAAGCCAGCAGAAGGGGGTGTTACTCTCAGGACATGAAACTGACAGTAAATATCCTCTGTTGACAAGAGGGTAAGAAAACAGATGTTAGACACCAAAGTGAGCATGAGATAGACATCTTGAATGATTTGCTAAAGTTAGAGTTAGCATGGATCACCTGTAATTTAAAAGAACCCTTTCCATGTAATTCTGATATAATCTACCATCGGTCTTCATTCAGCCCAACTTCCCACATTGCCTCAGTAATAATTACCAAATTATAAGAAAATAACTAATAACCTCTCATATACTTAAAGACAGTTGAACATTTCTCCTTTCTACAGCCTTCTCAAACCCACTTCCTTCCATCTGCCTGCACAGGCCTGTTTTCCAACTATTATTAATGATTAATAATTTGTTTAGCATTAACTGAGCTTTCCAACATTTTTGGTTCATATTTTCCCAGCCATTTGCTACAACTCTTCAAAACCAATTTTTTGCCTTCACATGGCATCAATAAATTAATTTCTTTTATTTTTGTCCTTGATATGGCTGAGAAAGCCTGGTGTTTTGTTTGGAATAACTGGCCCTTCGCTTTCTCTCTCTCTCTCTCTCTCTTTTTTTTTTAATCAGGAGTGAGGTAAACTGTGCAGGTTAGTATCCAGTGGGACAGCCCCTAGATGAACCCCCTAAAGTAAACTTACTCGGGTGACATTCTTCTCATCTTCAGGAGCAGGTGTTATTGAATAGGTTTCCCATTTCTGTCTATGTCAGTGCCATTTAAAATACTTCATTTCCTTCAGAATCTTAGAATGACTATCACTCATCTTGCCAACTTACAATACAGTAGGGTTTCCACATTCTTTACTTTGTCTTTTGGGACAAGTTATCACTCAAGGAGTTACAATGGCCGCCATTACTATGGCTCTTGCAAGAGTTCTCTCCATCTGCCTTCATTTCCCCTTGCTACAGTGGCCTCTTGGGGATGGAAGTTTCTGAGTCTCACCAATACCCTGCAGACACCATGGTCCTATGGGAGTCCTGCCTCTGACAAACCACCAATATGACTTCATATGTTACTATACTTTCTCAGGC
Organism: Tonatia bakeri; assembly: GCA_004024845.1. Taxonomy (NCBI): domain Eukaryota; kingdom Metazoa; phylum Chordata; class Mammalia; order Chiroptera; family Phyllostomidae; genus Tonatia; species Tonatia bakeri. Next base: position 93,722 of record PVIA01003251.1, on the reverse strand, counting down.
TCCAGTGGCAGAGGTGCAGGATAAAATACAGGCCATCCAGTTCAAGTTTTAATAAACATATGAATAATTGTTGCTGTAAGTATGCCCTGATATTGCATAGGATATATTTATATTAAAAATTATGTGTTATTTATCTGAAATTCAGCTTTAACTGGGCAGCCTATGCTTTGTTTGCTAAATCAAGCAACCCTACCCAGTGGCCACACTTGTAAAACTGAGGGCATAGACAGCATGGCCTCCAAGGCAGGGAAACCTCAAGACAAAGCTGGCTGTGGATCAAAGCCCTACGTGGGTGTGATCCCAGCTCTGTCACAGGTCATCCATCATGTGGCCTTGGACAAGTTTCAAATTTCATCTGTAAAATGGGAATGATAATGGCCTTGCCCTCATTGGGTGGTCATGAGGATTCAGTGAGATCATGTGTACAAAGTGCTTATTATGTGCCAGGTACACGGCAAGTATAAAATCAAAATGAGATATTATTATTACTCTTCCCAGCACCATAGTGCTATGGTCGATAGGCAATCGTTATTAAGCAACACGCATTTTTGTGCCTTTGTGGGTAAGGCTGCATGTGTGTATGAGTGCATGCACTTGTGTGTGTAGTGTTGCCAACCTCGTCCTCCAGGCCCTGGCACCCGGTGTCCAGACAACAGTTGTGGATGAGTCCCACTACCCACTGTGCTCAACTCCCACAGCTAATAACATTGCAAAATGAGGGTTGTGAATGCATTCTCCCTTCCTTGGCTCTTTGCAGGCAGGTTTTTAATTTTAAGTAGGAGAAAACCCATCAGGTATTTGAGATTCCTGGGGGGCAGCTAATGCTTCCTGTCAAATGCTCACTATGAGGTGCTTTGTTACCCTGACACCTCCCAAACTGGGGAGTCAGCGGCAAATTGCAGGACAAAATTCTTATGCTGCAAGTTTATTGCATATTCATAGAATTTAGGCCATTAGGCAACATTAGCTGTTTTTTTAAAAAAGACTTTTTATTGAAGTCTAACCTACATTTAGAGAAGTACGCCGATCTGAAGTACACAGCTGGATAAATTCTTACAAGCTGAAAGCAGTCATGAAGGAGCCCCCAGGTCTGGACCCAGAACATCAGCAGCCACCCTCCAAGTTCTTCCCCACATCATGCACTCTCTCACTCACTGTTTCCCCCAAGGAAGTATCCTGCTTTTGCACAGAGAGTAGTTAGGCCTATCTTTGAACCTTACATAAATTGATCATACAGTATGTCATCTTTTGGTTTGGTTTCTTTGGCTTGACATTATGGTGGTGAAATGTGTCCACTTTGTTGCCTGTAGCTGCAATTTGCTAGTTCTTGTTTTGATGTTTCCATTCCACTGTGTGGTGTTTCCACCATTTATTTATCCATCCCACTTTGGATGGAGCTTTGGGTTGGGCTAGCCTTGTTGTGGACATTCCAGAGCATGGCTATTCATGGATACATGGGATAGTGCAACTGTTCACCTAGGAATGCAACTAAAGGTTTGTGGAAGTTCATCAGCTTTTCATTCCTAAGGCTGAACATATCAAAGAAAGGAAAGAAATATAGTTAAAATTTTTGATACCATTCTAGTAAATTGTTGTGGAAGAAATTGGCAAAGTGGCAATAAGAAAGGGAAATTTTGATTTTAACTAGTGTAGTGAGAAACTTTGGAAGTGCTTTTAAAAAAAGTGATCTGTTCCCTCTGCTCTGCAGGCTCCGTCTGCCACAAGCTTCCCCTGGCTCTTCCTCTTAGAAACAGGTGGCTAAATCACAGACTTTACTGTGCACCACCAATCCCTTGCAGATCCTGTACAAATGCAGATTCTGATTCAGGAGCTCCTGGTAGAACCTGAAATTTGGTACAAGCTCCGGGATGATGCGAGTGCTGCTGGTTCAAGGACTACGCTTTGAGTAGCAAGACCACCCATTCTGTGGGCCACTGTGAAACTGTTTGTGGTCAGACTAGGCTGTCTGTTCTCTACGTGCTTTACAAGCATGGATAGTTCCTCCACTGGCAGGCACTGAGGATAGAGAAATGGGGGAAGATCTGCTGACAGCAGCACAGTATGGAAAGCAGTGAGAACTCTGAGCTCTGGAGTCTAAAAGAATAATGACTGTGCCCTGGTGTAGCTTTACTGCTTGTGCAACCTTGGGTAAGATACCTAAACATACTGAGCCTCAGTGTCCTCATTTGTGAAATGGTGCAATACTACCTCCACTACACACACTGCAGGAGTGTTGTGGAGAATATCTGATGGGGATTGGCACAAACTGGGGCACTGATAAATGCTGGTTATCATCATTCCTGTTGCAGTCTCAAATAATTATTTAGGTAGGTGAGACACAACTACATACAATCACACAAGTATGTGTGCATACAAAAAGTTATAGTCTGTATCAACGAGCTCAGAGTCAAGTAATGTAGGCCAAAGACAAAATGTCTCAATAAATGTAATAATTGCCACAAGCAACATTTGTGTGTGAGATATTGTGGGGCGAAAGAGAAATGGGCAAGAACCTCTCTCTGGAAAGAATTAGAGAAGGCCTTACAGAGGAAGGAAAAATGGATTTTGAAAGGTTAGAAAGAGCCTGCCAGGTAAATTAAGATGAGGAAAGGCTGGGGAACAGGATGTTCATTCCATTGTGGGAATAGAGTGTGCAGAGTCACAGAGGCATGAGAGTGGTCTGATTATTCATGAATTGCTGAGTTTAGAGGGATTGGAAAGAGAGCCACGTGGCAGGGAGAGGCTGTCTGCCAGAGTGAGAGATCAGGCAGGGGCCCTAACTCATGGGACCTTGACTACTACACCAAGGACCTCAGATCTGTACCCCAGCAAAACTATTAAAAAAGGCAATGGGTCTTCTGGATGTCCTTTCCAGGCCTTTCTTCCTCCTTTAAGAAAACCCCACCCCTTCTTCTAGATTTGGTGTGCATAACATGCTGATGTCCTCCTTACCCCTGACAAAGTGTGCTGTTAGGAAACTATCTGAGATATACCTCATGACTGCATCAGGGGTCCTCTGCCTTCTGGTCAGGGACTCCAAGATTGGATTTCAAATTGGGAACTCAGAGTGTGGCTGATGCCTGATTGCTTATACCACTTCTTAAAGGTCCTAGGATGGGCTCAGGCAGGCCCCACACCCTTAGTGCCCCTTGCTGCCCATCCCACCCAGCAGGGTGAATTGTCCATTGAAACACCCTATGCCTGACACCAGAATGTGACTCTCAGCCACCCTGTAGGGACAAACGAGACACCCTTTTGGTGCATCTGAGCTCAGGCAGAACAACACTCTTTCTGCTCACTGGTCACCTCCTCTGCCAAGAAGTGTGCTGGCGCTAGCCAGAAAGCCAAGGAGATTGTTGTGTTTGGCTCTAGCAGGCAGGCCTTGGGCCAACGCATTGTGTCCAGCCAGCCCTTGCTAGAGGGTAAACTGTGACACTCTACATCCAATGGCTGCTTGGGAAGGAGGATCAGTGAAGCCTCTGGACCCCAAGCCAGGGCCAAACCATCTTTCCCTGCCTGTCCTTGGTGCCTCCCAGAACAGGAGACACTTGGTGGGGGAGAGGTGGCTGGAGACCCCCTATTCGGAGCCTTTATACATTCTTGAGTTTGAAGTAGCAGAATCCTTTTGCTAAGCAAAATTATATTTCTGTTTAGCCCCAGTCCTCAAGTCAACTAACGGTGGACCAGTTCTGAAATAAGCAAGGTGAAAGCCTACACCTCGCCTTGGCCTCTACCAGCCTTCTGCCCACCCCTGACACAGCTTCCCAAACCATGAACTCAGCCAAACCCCTCACTCTTCAGCTAAGGAAACTCAGCCAACCCCCTCACTCTTCAACTGTCCAGAAAGGAGTTGGGAAATATAGAGAGATGCAGAGGTGGTATGAACCTGAGTCAACTCTTTCTTGGGGCCAGCCTCATGGATAGCAAAGCTCCTTGGCTGAGTGCTCTGAGAGGAATGGAGGCAGGTTCAGGTCCCCCAAACCAGAGAAATACCCCAGTCCTGAGGGATGGAGCATTAGAGTCAGAGACCAGCTGGCCACTAACTGCAATGTTGGCCATTCCTAGATACAATAGCTGTGGCCAAGGGAATCCTGGGCTGTGGTCCCTGGGGGAGGGGGGCTTCCTCCTTCCTGGCTCATCCTGGCTCTGTGCATTTCTCTGATGGCTGCAGAGACCCCTCCACCTCCTGGGCGCTCCTGACTGATTTGTCCCCTTCCTTCTAGTGTCCCCTCCTTCCGCAGCCCTCTACTTCCCCTCCCTCTTCCCTAGCCATTAGACGGGAAGCTGCTATATTAATGTCCCTTCTCCATTCTGAGCAGGCCAGCGCTATCACTGCCAGGGTTTTTCCCCTCCTAATGATTTGTCCTGGCAGCAGAAATATTATAGTGATGATTTCATGTAGAATTTCATTTACTGTTTTTTTATTTAATTTCTTGAAAAGGGGCTGAGCGATTAATGGGTCTTTGAGAGATCAAAGCTCTGTGTGGCAAAAAGCAAATAATAATCATAGCTAACGTCGATTGGGGACTTTGCATATGCCAGGCACCATTTCACCACTGCAACAACTCTTTGTGGTAAGCACCATTATTCCCATTACTGAGACTCAGAGGGGCCACGTCCAGTGGTCACACAGCCCAAATGGTGGCATCAGGATTGGAAGCTACTATGGTGTGGCTCCAATGTTCTCTACCACCTGGCTATGTTGTCTTGTGAAGATGTGGGGGAAGCCCTGGATTAGAAGTCCAGAAAACTGGACAGAATTAGCTTTCAGGCCCCTGCCCACCCTTCAAGCTGCAGCCAGCTAGAGGTCAGGCCAAATCCTGATTCCCAGGGAACCTGAAAGGTTCTGTTTCCACAGGTCTGTTGGGTGGGGACCAGGCAACGTTAATGTCGTCCCTAGTGGTGTCTTGGCACAGCTCATGAACTCATCACTAATTCACTCTCTAAGCAGATCATTTTGTGCCTCAGTTTCCCTATCTCCTTTCACAAGAGATAATAATAACTATCATTTGTGCTGGGAGCTTTATATAAAATATGTGTACTCTTCAGGGTGACCCTGAAAGGTATGTATCATTAGTAATCCTTTTATAGATGAGGAGACTGAGGCTTGGAATCCACTACCTTGGCTTGAGGCTACACAGTTGGTGGTTGATCGGGTTCCAACCCAGACATGTTTGGATGCCAAAGGCTCTTTTCCACTGCTGTTAGTTCACTTCCTTGAAAAGAAAATATCTAACATGTGCCAGGCATTTCTTGGGAGTGATCTCTTTTCTTGAAACACTCCTGAGAGATCATGATTGTGATCCTCATTTTACAGATGATAAAACAGGTTCACAGAGGTTTTATAGGTTTCCCAAGGTCACACAGCACAGTGGCATTAGGTCTGGTTTTCAAAACTGGGTCTGTCTGCCTCCAAGCCCTCCTTCTTTCCATGATATTATATGTGTGTAATGATAATTAACTAAATGTGAGTTTCCTGTAGGAGGTCTCCTGGTTGTTTGTTGTCTCTTGAGGATCATAAAGGGGAGTGTTTTAGAGCCATGGCTGGGATAAAGTAGTTAAGACACTTAGAAAAAAAGCCCCCTGATTGTAACATCTATAAAGCTCTAGAGCAAGAAGCCAGCAGGGACGGGGGGACTCGGTCCATCTGTCCGTCCGTCTATCCATCCATCCATCCATCCATCCATCCATCCATCCATCCATCCATCGTTCCATCCCCAATCTCTGAGGAGAAATCAAGAACCCTGGGGTATTCTGCTGGCATGCCTGTTGGGTAAGTCTGTGTTACTGTTCTGGGTGTGACTTTAATAAAGGGAGGTGCCTCTGAGCACAAGTGGTAATTATACAGGGAAGACTTAGGCCTCATCAATGAGGGGAGGTTTTATGGGGCATAAGGCAGTCCTATGGAACATTCTAGGGGTTGAGATGTCTGGATACTTAACTCAGGGAGAGACCTGAGGCTAAAGAACCTGAAACAGGGAGAGGGGTTGGCAATTTGCTGGGGTGAGTGTGAGACTCTCCCACCTTCCTGGGCCTAGGATTTACACTGCAGGCAGTCCCTACTTCATTTCTCCCTCCCACATCCATGTCTACTTGGCAGAGGGGAATTTAGGGTGTTGGGGGGCAGGGAGAAGAGAAGATGGTTTGTTCAGGAATCCCACTGGCTTTTGTAGCTGCTGGTTCCACTTTAACAATCAGATTTTCCCCAAATTGCCAGCTTTGGATGCTTGATATGAAAGACTGCTCAGGGCATTTTGGGAGATATGTCCTGCAGAATCTACCCAAGAACCTCTGCCCCATTCTGATTCTGGTCCCAACCTCTGTGGTGCTCTGGGCCCTACAGCATGGGCTTTTACAACTTGGTTTTTCCCCTTTCCTAAGTTCTCTCCACAGCACAGGCCCCCGATTCGCTTTGAGGATATTCTGCAGCCCTTGAAGCTTTTTCTGTTATTTGTCCAACACTGCTTGACAGTGAGGTCTCGGTGGTAGCAGCTGGTGTAATTCAGTTCAGTAAATATTTACTGGACCTGACCAATGCCAGGCACCATGTGAAGCCCGGAAGGCCAAAGTGGCTCGCAGCCAGTGGCCTGGGTCTGAAGCCTGACTCTCTGGGCAACTCTGGCCTAGGGAACGTCTTCCTGAGGTGTCACCTCCAAGGAGGGTGCCTTGTGTGTCCCTTTTATGTGTGTTCACTCAGTTAGCTCTTATAAGACCTCATTAGGATTAATACCCATTTTGTAGATCACTAATTGAGGCCTTGAGAGTTTCCCATTTACCCTACTTTACCCAGTTAGTGTGGCAGAGTTGAGATTTGCACTCACATGGATTTCGGTAAAAAATCTATGTTTCCAGCCCTGCCTGGTGTGACTCAGTGGATTGAGTGCCAGCCTGAGAACCAAAGGGTCGCTGGTTCAACCCTCAGTTAGGGCACATGGGGTGTGGGCCAGGTCCCCAGTTGGGAGCGTGCAAGAGGGAATTGATGGATTTTTCTCTCCTTCCCTTCCCTTCTCTCTAAAAAATTAAATAAAACTTTAAAAATCTGTGACCTACAATACCCCATTGACTCACATTGGCCAACCAATTTCTGAAGCCTCGTTTTCCTCAGATGTGAAATGGGGACAATTTTATCATCATTCCTAAATTGTGAGAATCAGGGGCTTTGGAAAATGATACTCATCGTTGCCTTCATATTATGATTATAAAGTGGGGTCTCTAGGCATCCTGGGAAGCTGTGCTGGCTGCTCTGTGGAATGATAACTCATCAGACAACCTTACTGTAACATCAGGAAAGCCCTTGCTGAACAAGCACTTGTAATCTTTCCCCACCAGCATGCTGTTGTGAGCCTGAAACCTCATAACTGCACATTGCTTCTGTGCTTCGATTCCTTAGGACTCCATGTGGGTGTTCTGGGGAGGAGTGTCAGATATACCCCGGAATGTCCAAGGAGGCCCTTGAAGACCATCTGATGAAAATCTAACCCCATCCTGATACACAAGAGGCAGATGAGGCTCAGAAAGGGGCAGAAGCTTATCCAAGGTCACACAGCTGGTTAGCAGCAATGCTGGGGTGACCAGGCAGCTGTTAGAACTCTCCCTAGGCTGTGACTGTCATTCGTTGATCAAATTCTCTTCTCAGATTCTCCTGCATAAAAGTGAAAGGCCCTCGGGAAGAATCTGGGAAAGGCCCCTGGGAAGGTGCCTGTAAGGAGGGTGGGGAGAAAGTTCAGGGAGGCTGGAGGTGGGGCTGAAACTGCCTTCTGAAAACCACTTAATACTGGAGCTGATGTAATACAGGGATCCCCAAACTAGCCAGGCACCCCAGGATGCCCACCTATAGTGAATGATAAGTCTGACACTGGAATCTGTTTATAATTGAGTTCCCTAGGTTCCTCAAGCATTCATGTGGCCCAGCCCCTTTCTTTGACAGACAACACTCAGGAGGCTCAGGTCCTGCTGTTCCCAGCAATGGTGTCTGTCCCAGCCCCTTCCCCCGCCTCTATGTCTCCAGTTGACCAGAATCCTCTTTGCCTACAGCCACCGTGGACCCCATAACAAACACATGGGGCCCAAGCCTGGAAGATCTATTAGTGCCACTCCTGTCACCGCCCGCAGAGCGGGAGGAGAGGCAGCCAAATGCTGTGCTAATTATTCTAGCTTCCAGCAGGGTCTCGGAGGTCCCAGCCATGGTAAATCTTAACTTTCATGCTATGGTGCACCGGGATGCAATTTACTTCAAAGAGAGCATAAATCCCCACTGTGGAGTGTATCAGAAGAGTGTTACATAAAAGTGGCCCATGTGCTTCCCACCCTGGCTGCCTTCGCTCTCTTCCCTCCCCTCCCTCCCTCGCTCTCTCCTTGTAAGTTTGAAAAAGCCAGCCCGCGGTTGGCTACACATCTCGCACACAAAAACATTTACACACACGTCTGCTCCTAGCCTTATAAATCACCAGGCTTGGTGACTTGGCAGTGGGAACACAGGCAAGCTCTATTTTTACCAGCACAGTCCGCAGACAGCCCCCGAGGCCCCTCCTTTCCTTACAGTGACACCTACTGGTGCCAGCCTTGGCCAAAGGCAGCCCTTCCACTTTGGACCCATTTCTCAGGTTTTGGAGATGGTAACTGACCCAGGCCTTGCCCTTCCCTCCATTCCTCCTCTCAGCCCCCTCCAATCTCTGGGGAATTCCTCCAGCAACAAATTCCCCCCAGAAAACCCTGCCCCACTGCCATTGTCCCTAACCAGGCTGGCCAGAGGGGCAGGCGGGCATCACTGACATAATAATTACCTTCCACAGAGGCCAGTGCAGCTCATTAGGATGTCAAAGGACCATGGGAATTGGGGAGGGGGTTGCTTACCAGGTCACCCACCCCAGACCCCAAAACAAGGCTCTCTCCTTCTAATGCAACCTCCTGGGGGGTTGTCCAGTTGTGTTTCAAACAATTATTTCCCTGTGAAAGACATCTGTTATCTTCGCTGACACACATGAAACTGGTGGCCGACGTGGTTTCAGCAAGGGTCTTGTGAATCCTGGCATTGTCATCACAGCCCTGGCTGGGGACCAAGGGGGTGGGGTGAGACAGAGGCGAGTCTGTCTCCTGTCCCTTGGCCCCCGCCCTGGCCTCCTCCCAGCGACCTCTCTGGAGGCAGCTGTGCCAGGTCTAATGCTCCTAATGTCATCTTTGCAGATCCATTTGTGATTCCTTGATGCTGTAATTACTGTGGCTTCGCTCCCTTCACAGTCGCTGCCATTAGCTAGGCAGACTGCAGGCTGCGGTGACGTGGCCCTGGCAGCCTGGAGGGGGGGGACTCTATGGGTTGTTAGGAGTGGGAAGGACCTTCCCAGCACGATCAGAGCTGCCCAGAGGCCCAGGGCAGCTAACAGAGCTGGCTAAACACTGGTGATTAGTGGCTTTTTCCTGATGGTCAGTCAGTCAGTGGCTGTGGAAAATGCCCCCAGGTAGAGGGCACTGACACACTGGTGACTCTGGGCAAGTTACAGCCCCTTTGAGCCTTGGTTCCCACAGCCATTAAAAGAATGGTGGTGGACTCCTCAGGCTAGAAGCTTCCTTCCAACCAGATTTGGGATCTCTCTTTCATTACCTATCTTGACACCTGGAGATGTCTGTATAAATGTTGGGTGCTTTTTATTTTAGAGGCCCAGGCAGGTTACCAGGCACATCCTTGGGAGTAGAGTGAAAAGCAAGTGTCCTAGCACCCTGCCTTGCCAAGAACTGTAGCCGTAATTGCAGATAATCTATCACTTTCTATTTTCACATTTTCCTTCTCAGAACAGATATCCTGGGATATAGTCATGTGCTAACCCACCTGCATTCAAGCTTTGAAGGTGGGAAGAAAGGAGGAAGGAAATGAAATGGCTTTGTACCTCCAACTTTACCAGGACCCCTCCTACCTAGATCACCCAACCCCTGGCCCACGGAGAAGTCTACTTCCTCCAGGCGGGGCTCCTGCCTCTTACTCCCCACTCTCTGTGCAATGGCAGCCACATTTTCTGCACTCAGAATATGGCTGTTGCCCTGGCCAGTGTGGCTCAGTTGGTTGGGTTGTTGTTCCATAAACCAGAGGGTCATGGGTTCAATTCTCAGTCGGACACATGCTTAGGTTGCAGGTTCCGTCCCTGGTTGTGGTTTGTGTGAGAGGCAACTGATTGATGTTTCTCTCTCACATTGATAGTTCTCTTCCTCTCTTTCTCCCTTCCTTTCCCTCTTTCTAAAATCATTAAGCATGTACTCGGGTGAGGATAACAAATAAAAAAACCAAACAAATAAATAAATAAGAACATGGCTTTTGTGTGGCTTATCCTCTTCCATTTACTTTGGAAGAAAACAGTGAAGGAGAGAGTCTGAGGGGCCTTTATACACTCTCAGAAATGAGAGAAAAGAATTAGTGAAAAAAGACAAACTAGAGTTTTCTATCTCACTTTTCACTCCATTATTTTCCTCTGTATCCCAAGCATTGTCCTAATCCCACTGATCCAGATGGAAAAATATTGTCTTCGTGTTCAAGTGACATTGGATACCTGTATGAAGATGAAAGTGGGCATTGTACAGAAGTCAGTCTCTTGGTGATTTTGAAACATAGCAGCCAATTGCATTTGAGAGGTAGGTTCTATGGCCCCTCCCCTGGATTATGGGTGGCCTTGTGAAAGTGTCAACCAAAAGAATATTACAAGAGTGATGCTATTATGACTTGTAAGACTAGGTCATAAAGGCCATGCAACTTCTGCCTTCTTTGCTGCCACACTCACACTTGGAGCTCCAAGCTGTTATGTGAGAAGTCTGACTACTGCTGACCATGCTATGAGGAAGCCCAGTCCACATGAGGAGGCTACATGTGGGTGGACCAATCAACAGTCCCAGCTGAGCCCAGTCATTTTAGCCCAAGTGCCGGACATGTGAGTAAAGGAGTCTCCAGATGATTCCAGTCCCCAGTGATTGAGTCACTCCTTAGCTGTTCAAGTTTTCCCAGCTGAGGCCCCAGACATTATGGAGCAGAGTCAAGCCACCACAGCTGTCCCCTGTCTGAATTTCTGACCCACTGAATCCAGGAGCATACTAAAATGGTTGTTTATACTACTACGGTTGAGTAGTTTGTTAAACAGCAAGAGATAATAGGAACAGCCCCTCAGCCCAGGGTCCTGCCTGACATCCACCCTAATGCATGAAGACATGGACACCTGTTTTCCATAAAGGAAGCAGGAAGTTTTCTAGAAGGCTGAGAGCAGCACTGGGCCAAAGGATCTGCTGTGTGGGCTGTACAGTTAGTCCCTGGCTGCAAAACTCTGCCTGGTTCCAGAGGTAGGCTGAATTCTGGGCAGGCCTGTCATCGTTACCTCGGGGTTAACATTAATGTTTGAGTGAGACCCAGGAGTTGGTGGCTTTCCTGGAGCTGTTCGAGTCTCATTTGATTTCCTATGTGGCCCAGAAGCCTTCTAGCTGACAATGGAAAAAGAAATGAAAGATATCTTAACCCTGTTATTCTCTATCAGTTTGTAACATGGGCCTAAAGGGGACAGATGGCTTTCAGGAGGAGGAGAGATTGAGAGAGAGTGAGAGAGTGAGAACAAGCTCACTTTGAGTGTGTGTGTGTGTGTGTGTGGTTTATTTGTCAAAGGACAAATTCCCACCTGGGCTTCAAGAATGTCATCTGGTACTGTGACGTAAAAAGCCTTAGCTGCCACTTTATAGTTTCATGAAAGGGTGGGGGTGGGAGCACATTCGCCTGCCTGTAACCAGAATCAGCCTGCTGGTATGTGACTACTACAATTTCCAAGGAAATCAGACCCACTTTCTCCATTCTTTGGACCCATCAAAAGACTGACTGTGCATTTAATATTTAATTACATTCTGGACTATTCCATGATGCATTTAAACATTTGCTGGAATTTATAATCATGGAATGAGATAATCATGGCTCAATTTTACGTCTAAAATTTGATCAATGACAAATACCTATTTGCTACCTAGAATTTTACAAACTGTGTAAGGATGCACTACTTTTGATCTCAAAAGTGGGAGCCTAGATGAACTGTTTGCCATAGAGTGAAAGAACACAACTCTTAACAATAAAAATTTCTCAAGCTTGTTTTGACTTGTTATCCAATGTAACTTAGCTATTCTCATCTTTGAAGGGACACATTTTGGCTATATGGTAAACTAGACCATGAGCACGACCCAATAAGCAGCTAAAGTTTGATTAGTTGGGTTAAAGATTTAGAAATGAGGCAGGAGAGGAACAATTCAACTTCTCGAAAGAAGGTACTGCAAGAGCTGGGGGAGGAAAAGCCTAACTGAATACGTTTCTGTCTTGGTGGCCCAGTGGCAGTTGGGGAGGGGTGGGGTTTGGATCTATAATTAACTGATGTCCTTCTGGTGCCCATCCTCCTCTCTCATGTCCTAAGCAATGGCCACATGTCTTACAGCTGTCTGGGACTGTTTGTTGGAGCAAGTGACATCACAGTGACCAGAAACCACCTCCCCTTTGTCTGGAGCAGCTATGATGTCATTCCCTCTGGCAGAGAAGCAGGATGTTGGCAGCTGGGATTCCTCTGGGTCCTCCTGAAGTGATAATTGCTTTAGATTTTGTTATAAAGTGCAGCTGCTAATTATCTTGTTAAATCACAGCCATATACTTTTTGGATTTTTTTTCTTTGCAATCCATTTAAACAGTCTGGGAGATTAAATAAAACCACATACCCTAAACAAAAACAAAAGCACAACCTAGACACATGCACCAAAAGCACTTCTTTCAAACACTATAAAAATAATAAAAAAGTGGTGCAGATATGGCATAATTATATTGCTTCCATTAAAAAAGTCATCATTTCAACATCCTTGTATAAATATCTGCATCCCATTGCATATCTTAAGCAATTGCATAATAAGCCCCCAAGTGAGAAACAGAGCAAAAGTCATTTCCTGACCACAAAAGGAGAAAGGAATCACTATGTGTTGTGAGTTCCAAGAAGAACTGGATTACATTCCTCCCACACAGACTGGAGGGAGATGGAGTTCATTGCTCCAGGGGAGAGAATTATGACAACACTTAGCCACTGTGACGTGCACTGCTCCACACCTCTTTATGCCATTGGCCATTAGAAGAGTGTAGCTCCCACTGAGGTCAGAAGGAGGAGGAAGACCTGGCCCCTTCCTTTGGAAAACCTGCCCTGAGTTCCAGCATCAACAGGTGAATAAATGTCAGGTGCAGTCCGAACATCCCTGGCACTTTTCCTGGTTTGCCATTTTCAGGCTTCTGATTTTTGTGGGCCTGCTGAAAGTTTGTCAAGCAGAGGCAAAGGAAAGAGAAAGTGTGGACATGGTGTGCAAATGAAGGTGCCCAGGGAGGCTGGGTGGTACAGCCCAGACCTAGGTTTGTATCCTTGCCCACTACTCCCAGCTAGGCTCAATTTCCTTGTCTGTAAATGGGGAATCAAGCTACTTCCTTACTCATAGGATGGTTATGAGGGTTAAGTGGGCTCATATTGGAAAAGCCTCTATGCAAGGTTGGCATTTAACCAACAGTTGTGGATATGGTATAACGTGGCTCACCAATTATGAAGGTCACCCTTCAGGATGGGTCTTGTTACCAGAGAGGCCAAGGTCTAAGCTGTGTTGGACCTCTGCCCAAGCCTAGCCCCTCCCCAGGGCTGCCCTGCACTGTGAGCACCTGTGGCCTTCTCACCTCCTTCCCCTCTCCTGCTCTGTTCCTCTCACCAGAACTCCACCTACTCAGCTGATTCCTTTTTGCCACTTCTTCTGGGGGCAGGTCCACTGTCTAGACCTACAGCTGATCTAGTGGCTTGGCCTGGAAGTAAGTGTCAGGTGAGAGGCAGGCCAGGTCCCAAGTGTGGAGAGGGACTGCCCTGCTACTTGGAGGCTTCTCATCAAGGCTCTGGGACAGGTGACAGGGAGCTCTGTGGGGCCAGCTAGTTATCCTGCTTGCCTTGGGCTAGCCTCCCTGGAGACCAATCCAGCCTGCCCTGGTCTTTGGGTGGGGATGGGATAAAGGGGGACAAGGGAGGCTGCTGAGGTCAGTCTCTTCTGGGGCCAAGCTGTAGACCCTTCACTACAAAACACACTTAAAAGAAGCCCCTGTAGTCCAGAATGCATTCATTTGTGTATAGAGGGCATGTGGGGGAGGGGCTGAGAATGCTTTACAGATTGGCTCATCTATCCACACAGTCTCTCTGTGGAGAAAGATAAGACCCCAGTATGACTGGTTGCCACAGAAAGGTGACCTGGTGGCTGGGGTAAGGATGGGAAGGAGACTTCGTTGTTCACTAATTTATACCTTTTGAATTTTTAGTCATGTGAATTTATTAGCTGTGGAAAAATAACTAAATAAAAATAAATGTGTACAAAGTTGTACATAAATATACATATAGATATACAAAGGCATATAAATATATACATGCATAGAAGTAGTAGATATCTGTTATTTGTACCCACACAACACCTTGATTTCCTTTTGAGGTAACCACTATCCCCATTCTCAGTTCATGTCGTTTGGATAGGATTGACTTTAATATCCACCACCCCCACTCATACACATACACCTGGAGGGCAGGCGTATGATCCAGGCTTACCAATCACAGCTCAGGAGACCCCTGGCTCCCCTGAGTGGTTCAGGCTTGTGCATATGACACAATAGAAACTAATGAAAGCTCTTCTGGCAACTTTTGCTACTGCTATGAGAAAAGAAACACTAGATGATGTCAGGCATTGTGGAGTGGGCAGAATATGAGTCTGGTCCAGCCCCAACTATCTTTCCTGGGAGTGAGGGGAAATTCTGCCTTGGAATGAAATCAACAGAGGAAAGCAGGAAAAGATGGGGGTGGATGGGAGAGAATGAGACATACACATGGAGACGCAGGCAGAGAGAAAAACAGGCTGTCCTTTAATGATGCTTGAAACTCTGGATCTAGTCATGCCTGAAGTGGGCTATATTCCATCAACTGGCAAGTTATATGAGCAGATAACCCCCACTCCAGTGTTTTTTTCCCTTTCAGTCTATTTTTCAAATTGGATTTCTGTCTTTAAAATTGAGGAAGTCATGACTGCATACATAAAACTGAGTAAGAATGAAAGGCATATCTGAAACAGCCCAGAGCAGAAAGAGTGGCAAAGAAAGCTTCCTAAGACCTTCTCTGTATGTCCCAAATTTTGCCTCAAGGATATGAGAATTTTATACATTCAAGCCTTGGATCTCCTCATTCCTTTGCTTAGCAGAGGCTACCAGCCCCTCTGAGCCACCACTCAGGTGTCTGGTCTGGTCAGAGCAGGGTCTTCATCCATTTGACCAAATCCATCTTGATTTGAAGAAAATCGTTTTTCTTCATTCTTTTGGCCACCATCTTCGTTATCTTGAATATGGGTCATTGAGAACACACCACTTTCTTGCTTTATGAGAAACAGGTAGCTAGAAGAGCCTGACCAGAAATGAAAAGACCTGGACCCAGGCTTCTCTTTGTCATGTGATCTTGGCAAGTCCTTCAATGACTTCATTATGACCTTCATTTTTTCCTCTTAAAAAGAGGCTCTATCATACCTGCTTTAAATTTCTTGAGGACAGTGACTTGCTTGTCCTGTTTGCCCTCTCTCTCTTTCCTCTTTCTCCTTTTCTTTTTGTCTTTCTGTCCTTTGGCCTTCAGATGCAGACAGTTGAGTTAATGATATAGCTCAGAACATGTCACACTGCCATGTTCATTTATCCAGGCATAGACCCCTCTTGTTTTATTTATTTTCTTATTTTTCCTCTACATCCCCTATCCCCACTCCATCCTTCTCTCCCCATCCTACTCCCAGGTCCAGCGCCTACTTTAACATATATCCTTTGAAAAATATATGGTGTTTTTTTTGTACTTTATGTGATAGATGGTATACATGTGCTTTTAATTTATAAGAATAGTAATTTAATATAAAGCCATATATCTTATTCTCTTTTCACTCAACACTCTTAAAGATCTGTCCATATGCTCTATGTAAATCTGGTCCATTGGTTCTGACTACTACAAGAAATGTCATCATATATATCTATGTCATATACAACTGACACCATCTTATTTCTGTTTTCCCTTTGTGATGGATGCTCAGGTTGTCCTTCATTCTATGGCACTGCAAATGCAGCTATGATGGACAGCCACAATCATACTATGTCATGAGCCTGTACAAGAGTTTCTCTGGGGTAAAGGCCTGGAGGATGTCTAAGCCATAAGGTTTGTTCAAACTTTATTTCTCTAAGTACTGACATATAGTCTTCCAGAATGACAGTATTACTTTGCAGTACCATCAATGGTGCACAAGAGTTCCCATTCCCTCACATCTTCTACAGCATTTGGTTTTATTCAACTTTGTAAATTTCGCCAATATCTTAGGTGTAAAGTGATGCTGTTTTAATTTGAAATTCTCTAGTAACTTATGGGGGTTGATTATATCATCATCTTCTTGTTAATCATTAGAGACTTCCTTTCTATGAATTGCTTACCCATATCATGTGACTTTCCCCCCCACTGTTTTCCCTTGTATTACTTTTTAAAATAATCTCTCAAAGTTTCTTATTTATTTTGGTAACAATGATCACAGACAAATAACTCATGAAAACCACACATAACTTAAGTATCATTTATTTGTTTCCCTTAAAAGTTTGGTTCACTTTTTGCTTTTTAAAATAAAAAAGCAAGCAGAATGGTTTTGAAACAAGTGAGCCAAAAAAAAAAGTATACTTTCAGTTCCTTGTCTAGTTTTGTCAAAGTCAGGAGGAGAGAAAAAAGAGATTGAAGGATGAAAAGACAGGTTAAAAGAATAAAAAGGAACCCCCCCAAAAGAATATAAAAGAATTCAGAAAGGGAAAGAGATGATGATCAGGGGAGGAGCCAGAGAGAAACAGAGAGAAGAAGGTGGAGAAAAGAAGGGAAGAGAAGGAGGGAGAAAGAAAAACAGAAAAAGAAAAAATGAAATAGGGGCACAAAGACAGACAGATGGAGACAGAAAAAAAATTAAATATCTTTTCAACCTGTTCTGAAACCCTCTGCCCTACTGACTTACCTACCATCTCCTTAGCCTTAGACAACTTCTAGATCTTCTCTTTGATGTCCTTTGCTTTGAGGAACCCACAGGAACCCATTTCTTACCTAGTAGTTGGTGTAGACTTTGTAGACACCATGTTCAGGGCTCTGATGTCACAGTCTCCCATTCCTCAGTCTCCTGCCTAGTGCTTTACCACTTTTGGCCTGTGCATTATTCTGTGGTGGGTGTTGGAAAGGAACTTGCTCCCTCACCGAACTGTGAACTTCCTGTGGGCAGAGTCCACTCCTTGGCTCAGCATTCTCCCTCTCGCTGGGGCTTGCACACCAGTACATAATCCATAAACATTTGCTGAATGGATAAACCCTGTAGTCCTGCTGTGTCAACCTTCTCAGCACATATCACACCGCAATGACCTGCCGGCAGCCCACCTCTCAACTTCTCAAGGATATGTCTCATGAAATGCTTTGTCAGAGTGCCAGCCTTTCAGCTCAGTATGAAGGGCTGAATCGTCTCCCCATATCAAGCGTGTGGAATGCTGATGGGAAGGCAAATTCTGTGGTCCATGTTTAATATGGATGCATTTCAAACCTCACAAATGATCTGAGCAGAGGAGAGTGCAGTCCCTGTGTGCAAGTGTGGCAAGCATTTGGAAGTCAGTCCACATTCCAGTGGAGCATTTGTTCTGGAGTTATGTCACAGGCACTTCTGCCAAGGGAAATAGGCACTTTTATTCTTTTGATAAGAAGTGTACTGGACGCCTGTCGGGAGGGTCTCAAGGCTTTCTGAAACCTTTGTCAAAGATGGAAAGCCCTAGAAAAGGGCAAGACACTTCTCTGGTGTTTGTTGATTGGCACAGAAGGACAGCTTGTGTTTTTCCCAAACTGTGGGATTACCCTTCACGACTGCATATTCTAGAAACTGTGGGTGGGGGGAGCGGTAAATGGGGCAGGGATACTACAAATCTCACAGCAGCAGCCCCTGCTACTTCCTAAATCAAGTTCCTTTCATACATGTGTCCAACAATATTTTTCAAAAATCAAGTTGGCCTTGTTAATGAGCATTAGGTGATAGCTTAAGGGTAGGTAATGCCACTTCTAGTGAGTTCTAATATGATGCCTTTTCCTGCTACTTAAGAACTGAATGAAAGAAAAATGCAAGAGGATGTTTGGAGTTTGCTTCCCTTGGCTCCATGGAGAGAAGCCAGGGTGGTAAGGCAGCGAGAGCCTGTTTGTAGCAATGCAGACAGTGTTCTTTTTTTTTTCTTTTCTTTTTAATTAAACTGCACTAGGCTCTACTCCTTCATTTTGGATCCAGGAGAGTTTAATAGTCTAATTCTTTTCCCCTTTGTTCTCCCCATCATCACTCTGGATTTTTTTTTGCCAGCAAGCAGCTAACAGCCAACACCCAAATACACCAACAAATACAATAACACCCAAATACAGGGACAAGGGTTTTGTCTTAGGAGGGTCTGGAGAAAGGGCAGAGTCCCACAGGGAATGTCAACTCTATCCATCTACCAGTTGCTAACTGCCGATGAGGGCCTTGCCCTGTCCTCAGTGTCATGGGGGAGGTGGTGGTATTATTTAAGATGTGCCTTCTGTCCTTCAAGATCTGGTCGTCTAAGAGAGGAGGACTTTGCTTCAGAGGGCCACAATGGAAAGAAGGCAAGAAAGACCATTACAGTATTTGTTTTGGAACACCTAGAACAGTGGCTGTGGGAGTTGACTGAGGGGCAGAGAAATAAGAAAGGCTTCTTGCAGGGGGTATGGAGCTGGGGTTTCCCTTGAAGGGCAGATATGGGCGGAGGGGCCAGTGTAGCTGTCAGACAGGAAAGCATCATAGTGGGGAGGAACCTAATGTGCTTTCAAAGTGTGACTGACCACTCATGTCAATATCACCTGGTGGTGGGGAGGCTTGACAACCAAGAGTCCTGGGCCCACCCCAACCATACTGTGGTATATTGTTTACAAAGATGGCTGCAACAAATCTTCCAATCCTCAGGACCCTTTTGCAAAGTGAATTTGCCTCTCTTTCCATAAAGGTGTGGAGTTTATTTCTCCTCCCCTTGCAACTTTCTTTGACCCGCAGGATGTAAATGAAGTGATGCTGGGTGACTTCTGAGACTAGGACTTCAGAGACATGACAGCTTATATTTTCACTCTTTCTTGGACCCCTGGTACCACTATGATATAAAGAAGTCCAGTCTATCAGTCTAGCCAAGTACAGAGTGAAAGGCCAAATGGAGGGGAATTGAGGCGCCTCAGCCAAGAGCCAACACCAAGTTCCAGACCTGTGAATGAAGTCATTTTGGACACTTCAGTTCTGGTGGACCCATCATGTGGCAGCAACAGCATGAATGAAGCCAGACAAGACTAGGAAATGAACCATGAGAGACAATAGATCATTGTTGTGAGCCACTAAGTTCTGAGTGGTTTGTTACATAGCAAGATCTAACAGCAGCACCTACTGAATGAGAATCTTTAGGTGTGCCTGGCATCCACCCATTCCTTCTTTGTCCTGAAATAATATACTGATTTTCTTTGGAGAACTGACCTTCTTCCACTCTAAGTGGTCTCAGTGGGGCTGACAATCATTGTGTCTCCAGGCCACTGTCCTCATAGGTAGTCACACAGAGCATTCTATTCTGGAGTCATAGTAACTGGTTCAGGGATGCACAGATGAGGCAAACTGGGCCAATTGGCAGCTTCCCTGAGATTTGTTATATGAATGCTGTAGGAGACTCTTGCTTCCTCTGGGATCTCAAACTAGAGATCACAAAATCTTCAGGCTGGCAAGTTCAACTTCTTACTACACAAAAAACCAGAACAGAAAGATGGAGAGAGATGGACAGAACCCTGATAACATCATTTGAGCCTCTGGAAACAGTTAAATTAGAATACAATAAACCCCAGACTTCCCAGTTATATAGCAAAGGTTAATTTGAGTTAACTTTCTGTCTCTCACCTAACAAATATATTAGCCACACCTTGTTTCCTGGAGTAGCTATTAGTGTTTGTATAAACCATATTATTTTCCTTTCTTGGTCTTGCCCATGGCCCTCAACGTAGGTTGCATTCTTGCTCCCAAGTCTTTACTCCATCCTGATAATAGGATTATACAACCACACTAGTGTGACTTTATAAGCCCTCTTGTTAGAGTAGGCATAGTGCCTGTGCCACTAATGATGCTTGGTTATATGATTTGTTTTGTCCAATGGGAAGTTAGCAGAAGTGATGTGAATAGAGGCTTATTTTTAAATAAGCTTGTGTGATTTGCATTGGCCTCCTGCTCTCCTACTGGTTCCTGTGAAAAGAATATGTGCTGGTAGCTGCTGGTCTCAGAAAGCAGAGTTATGTGGAAGAGCCCTGATAACAAGCTGGAGACACACTCAGCTGAAGAAAAAGAAATGATTGCTACTGTATTGGAGACTTGGGGAGTTGCTTATTATGCAGCAGTATTGGCAGATACCTGACTGATACAAGGCATGAGTCAGGGGAACCAGCAATATTAACCAGATTCCCTACTTCTCCCTTTTCGTCAGATCTCTATTTTCCCACAATGCTTGGTACAGGTGTCTTTTCTGGTATTCATTATGGGGTGTGGAGTTAGTTGTGTCTCTGTCCAGCTCTCTAGCTAGGCTGTGAGATCCACAAAGGCCCTACACAGTGCCTAGCACATAGTGGATGTTTAATCCAGGTTTGATCAATGACTGATTGACTAACTGAATGTGTGTCTCATTTAGTCCTTTTGCTTGTCGATGGAGCTGGGGGTGGGGTCCTCTTCCCCAGTAACATCTTTATTTACCTTCATATAAAGGCCGACCTTGAAGGGAGAAGTAAAACAGCAGTGAGCACAGACATTCGATTCTGAACATAAAATTGGGTGCCTTGTCTCTACTGTTTGGGCAAGTTACTTAGTCCTTTCATCCTCCAATATCAGTTTCCTAATCAATAAATTAGCTCTACCTCACAGGACTGTAGAGAGGAGTAAATAATAATAGCAAACATCTATAGCTTTTATTATGTGCATGCATATTACACATACTAACTGCTTTAACTCTGGAAACTGCCCTAGGAGTTAAGTGTCTCATTATTAATATTATCCCTAGTTTATCAAGGAGGGAACTGAGGCAGAGTTACACAGCAGTAAGTGGTGGAGTTGGGATTTGGACCCAGGGAGTCTGGCCTCAGTCTTTGCTCTCAAATGCCATATGTAAAAGTACCATGCATAGCAGTAATAGATTTGTCAGAAACGAGACCCATATGCTGGCCAGTAAAGGCTATTTTCAAATATTCCAATGTAATATCACAAAAGTTTAATCAACTCATATCTGTGTGATGAAAAATATGGGTTTGAAAAATGGTGCCTGTGATGTTTCCGGCTGTCATAATGATGGAACTGAATCTCCCGCACAGCCAATCTGATTGTCTCTAGAAATCATCACTCATTAAGGCATTGGGAGAAAAATGAATCGACCCCAGAGGCCACATGGAGAGACAGCTCTCGGGTGAGCTGTTCTAGGACAGAGCAGTACTAGGCCCCAGGCAGTTGGCAAAGCCAAAGAGAATTATATTTAACATGAAACATAAACACCATCTAAAAGGTGAGTGATGCAGAAAAGTATGAATTTGATCATTGTCTGGTGAGTCAGAAAGTCAATGGTCTTAGGATCCCCATCCACATACTTTTAATTCCACAGCATTTTGGGTGATGAAATGGAGTTCTTCATTAAAGAATGCTGCAAGAATGGTAAAATGTTAATGGCGATATATCGACAGTGGGATCCAGAGAACAGAGGGGGATAACATCATAGCCACTGCTGTTTATTTCTGTGCACATGGCCATACGATGCGCTCTGGGCCCTCAGAATACAGCCACAAACATATCACAAGTTGCTCTGCTGTGTGTGCTTGCCAGCCTATCCAGGCCGCAGCGATAAAGCCCTTACTCTAGGTTCTCATCATTTCCCTTTTTCGGAGGGCTTCTGAGTTTTCAAGAAGCAGAATATTTACATGTGGACCAGGCAAGAAGCAAGTACAGCTCTTCTCATTTTAATAGATGCAGAAGTGACCATGTGGAGAGAAGCCAACTCTACCCAAGGTCACACAGCAAGAGCATAAGTTGGCAAATGGGGCATTCTGGTCCTTGGCCTAAATTTCCAGGGGTGGTAGGTCTCCACTGCTCAGCCAAGCCTAGAGCAATGCTTTTTGAAAAGTGCAGGCTCACCTCCAGCTTGCTAGATCACCACCTCTGTGATGGCATTTTGTCTTCATGGTTATTTTACAAAGGAGACCTCTTAGTCTCAATTTCCTGACGACTAGCATACATGCGGGTCAAAAAGAGTTCCCTCCTCAATCCAGGGCTGGGCAGGGAATTGGCCACCTTGTCCCTCTCAGTCTCATCTAAAGAAAGCTTCCACAACTCCTGCATGAAAGCATGAGCCTGACATGGAAACACATGTTGCACAGTTCACTCCCTCAGTCGGTGAACATTAATTGAGCATATGACATGAGTTAGTTACCATTGTGCATAATATCAGTGTTCCCCAGATCTCTTTGCACACAAGTCTTACTATTATTTTTTTTTGCATCTCCCCACCCCTGCAGTGTACTTTCTCCAGCCAACACTGGGGGGTCGTTTATGGAACATTGCCCTCAGGCTCCTGGATCCACCCCACCTGCCCAGAAAGTTGGAGGAGCCCTGGGATGTGCATTGCTTCTGTTCCCCTAGCCCAGAGACCTGCATTAACCAATAATTGGCAGCCGGGGAGTGTGAAAACTCAGCTCCTTTGCCTTCAGGACCATCCTGAGGTGTGATAGCCCAGAACCCTCACAGGAGCAGGCTGAGGTACCCTAAGCAGGGACTTTCCTGGAAGTCAAATTTTACTCCTCCCCCACTTCCCTGCATATCTTCCCCACTCCCTCTCCAATGTCCCTTGGGTGCCTGTTTTTAATCACATGAATCCTCATCTCAGGATGTATTTCTGGGGATCTTGGTCTAAAAAGAGGTGGCAAGTTCCCTGTACAAAAAAGAGGTGGCAAGTTCCCTGTCCTAATGAAGGTCTTATGGCTGGACATATTTTCAGTCCAGACAATAGACACCAAAGTGGGTATGATGGCAAGGTGATCCACTGAGATGTGGGAAGAACAGTTTAGTATGTTCATTTAAAATCGTGCTGATTGCACCCTTTAATATTTTCTATTTTTGTGCATGTTTCATCATGAAGATAATATTAGGACAAAGATATAAATTAAACTTAAATAATTTTAACCCAATTATGGATTGAGTGCTCAATATGTTTTTATTAATATGGAACTGAGATAAAAACAATTGAGTGCAAGAGGTGGATGACCTGGTGGTAGAGGTGAAATGCGACCCTGGTAGAACAGGAGACTCCACACTGCCATTTCCAGCATGGAAATATAATGAAGACTGTAATTAAGGCACCCTCAAGGTCTTTTCCATTCAAAACAAGCCCCACCTCTGTATCTTTTCCTACCAGCTTTATCTTTCTGCCCCTTCATCATTTCTGTTGCTTTTCTTTGAGCTTGCTCCAAGTTCCACAGTCCTGGCATTAATTGTAAGGTCCAGTATTCCTATAATTACAGGGTAAGTATTTTTCTTCAGATCACAAGCCTGATCTTCTTTGTTATTTAGTTTAAGCTGGATTCTCCGTGGACAGAGGGAGGAGCATGAAATAAGTAAATATTTAGTTCAGGAGAAGCCTACGGCTCCAAAATGTTTTCCCATGCATTTGGCTCTGGCTCACATATGGACGTTGCTTCCATGGAAATCTGGGTTGTGCCCAGAGATGAAGGACTGGCCACCCCAGGAACTCCAAGCTCCTCTTAGCAGCACCTTGTAAGAAGGTTCTGAGCATGTGGGCCAAAGGGAGCCTAGAAAACAAAGGCACAGCAAATTGAAATCAATGAATAGAAATAAATGCCTCGACATTTGCAGATATTCTTCACAGACACATTAACGATGCTGCCATCAGCAGATCCTGGAAATTCTACTCTGGATGCTGGCAGTGGGAGGTCCTGAGCCAGGAAGGAGACTCCTCAGGTGCTGAGGTTAATGGCTGAGATGCAAAAGGAGGGTTGGGAAGGGCAGATGGCAGACAGGAGGATCATCAGGCAAGTGATGGTGTTCAGAGGCTGGAGGCAGGATCCAGGTGGTGGTAAGGGAATTTGTGGGCATCAGAGAGGTAAGGAGTAGGGCAGATATAGGTGATATTCAGAGGCAGCTGGTGTTTGGGAAAACATATTCTGCCCCTGATCTGCAATGCCATGGGCAGCCACCTTCACCTGATGTGCTCAATGTGTGAGTTTTCTGGCCACTATGTCCTCTTTGTGACCAGTGGTTCCAATCTGAGAGTGAGCTGGCTGGGGCTCCAGTGTATTCTGTCATCACAGGGCAGAGGAGCTTTTTGAAGCTCTCTGGTTCACCTGGTCCTCAGTTGTAACATACCAGCACCAACTGACACCATAGCATTTAGACTACAAAAATAAAAATTAATGAGACTGAGAAATGACACAGAACCAAAGGTATGTGTACTATTGTAATTTAAAGATTGTATTAACATTCTATTACACAGTAAGGTCCTAGATGTCAGAGAACTTGTTTTAAATGAATTCTGTTAGTTACTAGGTAGTGGAGGAAGCTCCAAAATTTTACTAAATGACATGAATGATATTAAAGATATTTGAGCACTTAACATGCAAAATGATTTAAAGAAATTTAGATGAAGCCCTTATTTAACAGAATTACCTTCAAGCAAAAGTGCCTCAATTCTGTATAGGTTTATACTTTGACAAATTCCAGGAAGTGAATATCCATCGATTGACCCATCCATCCATCCCATCCATCCATGTCACATGGGCCAGGCATTGTGCAAGCCATAGGAGAAATATAGAAGAAGAAGGCATTCGTGCACTCAGGGAGTTCAAGGTGTAGTGGAACAATTTTGGATTATGCTTTCCATTCAAACCCAGGTAAATTTTGGTTGCATAACATAATCACATCCTTAAACCTAGCTCAGTGCTGAGTGCTCCAGTGGATGAAAGAAAACCTTGGAGAACAAGCCACTTTGAGGTAAGAAGAACCACTTGTGTTGCCTGATTTTCTCCTTCTGAATTTCTGCCTTTCCCCCAGCAGTGTGTTTATACTCATTTGCATGACACCTAGACCCCAGAAGTTCACTATTCTTCTTTTTCTCCAGGCCTATTGTGGACACAGATTTTTCTCTTTCCCCTTAGGCAAAGTGGGCACACAACTACAAATGCTAAGGAAAAAAAATAAATCCTAAAATGTAAATATTTAAAAATGCATAAAACTATACGCTATGTAGTAAGAATTCCCTATCTCAAGAAATCTAGTAAAATACTCTGAGCTTCTCATCACATAGCCTCTTTTTATTCTAGGATCATATCACTCTAGGTGCTTTCCAGATGGTCACTGCCTATAGGTGGGTGTCCTGACTTCCTTCCCTTTTAGCTTCTGGTCTTGTCCTTATAATCTCTTGGCTTGGTCACATGTATCAGTCAGCATTTGCTGTGTAAGAAGCAGCCACACAATTTCAGTGGCATGATGAATAAGCATTTATCTCTCTCACATATGTGAGTTGGCTGGTGGGGCTCTGTTAATCTAGACTGGATCAGCTGGGCTGGACTGTAGCTGTAAATTGGGTCCAGATCTGCTCTACATGTTTCTTATGCTCTTTGGACCAGTGGGAGATCTGGAGGCACACTCTTCCAATGGCAATGGCAGAGGTACAAGGAGGTAAGGTGTAGGCTCAGAACCAACACACTATTACTTTCAGTTACATCCTATTGACCAAAGCAAGTCATATGACCGAGCCCAAAGTTAAGTTAGGGTTAGTAGAATAGATTGCAAAATTACACGAGAAAGGGTGTGGATACAGGGAAAAGGGAAAAATTAGATCCAATAATTTATTTTACCACGAGGGGAAATAGAAAATTTCAAAAGTGAATATATAGTATTTAGATTTTTCTAATGTCACAACTCCAAGTGTAGGTGATTAGTATGTCCTATTTTATTATTTTATTTTCATCTTTATTGAGGTGTAATTGACAAATAAGATTGTAAGATATGTAAAATGTACAATGTGATGATTTGCTATATGCATACATTGTGAAAAGATTCCCCCCATTGAATTAATTAACTAGTATTGCCCATTTTAAAAAGCAATCACTGAGGTGTAAGTAAGTGTGTACCTTGGCCAAAGTCCCCCAACCTATCCACATGGCACAGTATCATGGTCCAGGAATAAGTCCCCTATCCATTGACTCTCCTTCCTAAACAGATCCAGACCCACTTTCCCCTTTCAAATGGCCTCACCACCCCTAGGTCATTTTCTGTTTCCAGTCTGGGAGTGGGCCTGCTTCAAGTCTTATTTGGGTAGCTGAACTGCTTAACATTTGTTGAACCCAATGAGAGCTTGATCCTGCAGGCCTTGGTTGCTTTGCTCTGTTCTCTCCTGTAGAATTTTGTGTAGCTCCCTCCAGAGGAATGGCTTGCAAAACTCCAACATTATTAGCCATAATGTATAAAGCCCTCAAACATTTATTGATTGACATTAATACAACATGTAATAAAATGGAGGGTCATTCTGTCACATGGGTGGGAATGTTCTGGGTATAAATTAGCTTTATAACTATCAGGCAAATGTTTGTTAACATTACAGTGGCCTTTCATCAGTCTCCAGGCTATGTAGCTTGGAGTCTTCACTTCTATTTGAGGTCTTTTCATTTTATGTACATGTATTTGTATAAGATGGTTGCCTTTTAAGTTTACTTTTACTCGTTTATTAGTGAGGGGAAATACACAGCTTTTAACATTGGCTTTGGGTTGTCAATGAGAGATTGAATTGTTATATCAGAAAAGTAGTGCACCTTCCTTTCAAAATACTTGTTTTAATTTTTGTCACACTATACATGGGTATAATTTAAACAGTGAAATACAGTTCTATAACTTTTTTATGAATAAACAGAAGTCTTTGGCAAACCTCTCCCCCTGCTTGTTCATTTCCCTCGGATACCCTTTTGGTTATCTACCTGTCTAACTTTATCATACTTACACTGTTAATTTTTGATTTTTTAGTTTTAGGCATTATCTTTTCATTCTGATTGACTCTATGATGGAAAATGAGTATTTAGTTCTTTTTCATCATCATCACCTATATTCACTCTTTTTTGTCTCTCAAAATTATAGTTTAGGTTAGATCAATATTAAGCATCCACATCACTATGACTATGTAAATAGTATTCACAGCTGAGCCGTGTAGTATACTGTTATATTTTCTTCTTTCTTACTGTGGTAGATTATTTCCAAAGATGGCTGCAATGATTCCTTCCTAAACAAATCTCCCTTTGCAATGTGACTTGGTTGCTTCTCTACCTCTTGGTTGGTTTCTCTACTTCTTTAATCTTAGATCATATTTCAGATATGGAATTTCCTGTTTTCTAAATCACATGTTTTTCTTTTTCTTGGTTTATTCCTTTATTTTGGTGAAGCACATGCTCCATTAGCTTCTTGAGAAAGGGTGCATAGATGTAAAATTTTAAGGGTCTTCATGGTTGCAAATGTCTTTTTAAAAATATTTTATTTATTTATTTATTTATTTATTTATAGAGAGAGGGGAAGAGAGGGAGAAAGAGAGGGAGAGAAACACTGAGTGGTTGTCTCTTGCATGCCCCCAACTGGGAACCTGGCCCACAACCCAGGCATGTGTCCTGACTGGGAATCCAACCAGTGACCCTTCAGCTTGCAGGCTGGCGCTCAATCCACTGAGCCACACCAGCTAGGGCTGCAAATGACTTTATACTTTCTCATGTTTACTTTATATATTTTTTCTGCATACAGGATGCTGAGTAGGAAATCATTTACTCTTACTATTTTGAAGGCATTTCCCATCATCTTTTAGCTTCTAGTTGCTGTAGAGAACTCCAACACAATTTTGACTCTTCAACTTCTTAATAAATCAAATTTTTCCTTTCTGGAAGTCTTTTGGTCCTTCTCTTTTTTCTGAGTTCTAAAATTTCACAATGATGTGCCTTCATATAGATCAATTTCCGTTGGGTTGAGTACTTAGGAACCCCTTTCAACCTGGAAATTTATATTTGTCAGTTCTAAGAAAATTTCTTGAATTTTTTCTTTGAAGATATCATCTCATTTATTTTCTCTTTTCTTTTTATGGGAAGGCTTTTATTCAGATGTTGACCCTACTGGGCTAATCCTTTAATTTCTTTAATCATTTATCTATTAATTTTCATCTCTTTGTTTGCTCTACTTTTTGAAAACTTTCCTCATGTTTATCCTCCAACAATCCTATAGACTTTTGAATTTCTTCTATAATATTTTTAATTATTAAGAACTTTTCTCTTTTATTTTTGTGCTTTCCAAATATCCCTTTTTAATGTCATCCTGTTCTTACTTCGAGGATGCAAAATTGATTGATAGTGTGCAGACTCTGAAGCCAGGTTGCTTGGGCTTATGAGGGGGTACCCCCATGAAATAAGAATTATCTTTTGGAGTGTGGGCCCCTTGCACTACAGGCTTTCCCTTCTGAGTGAGTGCTCTAGGAATCCATCTGTATTAGTGTACTAGCTGGCACTGTGGTGAGAGGCTGCGTTTGGCTTCAGTGAATTTTTCTGAAGAGCCTTTCAACGTGATTGCCCATTTCATGATGGATAATTTACAAGCACACCTGCCCACACTGTGCTGAATGGTCAGCAGTTTTTGACCACAAATGTATGATGCCCATGCTCCACCCCTCCTATTCACCCCTTTTCACCATGAGAGACTTTTTTGTTTCCCTGATGAAAAAAGTCCTCAAAGAGAAATGTTTTGTTGATGTGGAAGAAGTGAAACAAAAAACGGCAGAAGCACTAAAAGGCATCAGCATTGAAGAGTTCAAAAACTTTTTGAGCAGTGGAAAAAAAAGTCTCCTTAGGTGTATTGTATCAAATGGAGAGTACTTTGAAGGTGACTGAAGTTTAAATGTGTAAGAATAAATATACAATTTTTTATAAATGAATTCAGTTTTTTGGGGGTCCCCCCTCATAGATCCATCCTACTAATTGCATAAACTTAGGTAAATTCTTTAATCTCTTTGGGGCTTAGCTTTCTTGTCTTTAGAATGAGGATAATAATTCTACCTGCCTTATAGGGTTATTGCAATAATTAAATGAGTTAATGTAAAGGGCCTAGAATAGTATCTATATATAGCAAACATTCAATGCATTTTAGCTATTATCCCTATATTATTTCTGTATTAACAATAGTTTTTTTTTTCCAGGTTTCTTTTCCTTGTATAGTGTTTGCTCTTGCCCAGTCTTTACTAATTGGCTTTAACATCTCTCTTTCAAGTTGGAGACTTCCAGAATTTGTCTGCTGACCCTTGGCTATCAGCTCATGTTTAATTACTCAGTACAATATGTTCAGATCTTTCTTCTTGGGCTGGCCATTATCCTCAAAGTAGGGAACTCCAGTATCCTACCTGGGAGTGGACAAATCTTTCCATTTTTCTGAAAGCTAGTGAGGAAGAGAACAGGTCTCCTTGATATTTAGAACATTGTCTTCACTTAACTCCTTTTCCAGATGGTCCCCATATCTTCAATTCTAATCTACCTGGTAACTTCTTGTCCAGAGAACTTCATTTTTATGCTCTTTAGGGACTATGAATCTCATGGGAATGTCAGTGGCCTGTCTGCAGAAAGTAGAGTGGGGAACCTAGAATGGTCTTCTAAACAGACTTTCAACTAATTCTTCTGTCTTCAGCCCCACCTTTACCTCTATTTCTAGAGGTATCTTGTATTGCCCATTTCAGAGTATTTGGGCAGTTCTATAGTATACATGAGGTTCTAGGATCTCCCCAACGCCACTGCCTGCTTAGCATTTACTTTCGCTAGTTTGCTAAGTTAGTTGTTACCATAAAACTTATATCCTATTTTCTCCAGTTTTGTCTTTTAAAAATTTATTTTCTGTTGTTTACTGATGCTTCAAGAAGAAGCAGGGGCAAGTATTCATGCTCAATCCAGCATTTTTAAACAGAAGTTTCAGTTGAACTTATATTTTAGGTGCAAAAGTGTACTTAGAAATTCTACCTTGAACACCTTTAGTCAGTTTGCCCCTTTGTCTAGCTGTCTTACCTCTATTAGATAGTAAATCCTTTTTCTTATTTTCTAATTTAGTTATTGCCATCCAGAGATAGTGCATTGCTAACGGTCCTGAAAATACTCATGTAGAAGTTAATGAAAGGAAGAAAGGAAGGAAGGGAGGAAGGAAGGAATAAAGAAGGCTATAAAATCCTGAAGTTGGAAATATTATGCCAGATAAATAAGACAAATGGTGACCATTTGATGAATTAGTTGGGCCTCGAGCGGTGCACTGATGCCTTACTTTTCACAACTCTGAGTGGCCAGCACATTAAGAGAGTCAGATATCCCACCAAATCTCACTTTTACTCCTCAATTTCTGATAGTTTTCTTGGAAGCAAATTTCTCCAAAGCCTAGCTTCCTATGGCTATATTAATGTGAAATGTAATAATACATAACTGTAAACTAGTTTATGTGATTCCCAAATGAATGAGTAGGGGGAAGGTAATTTATTATCAATTTGCATCAAATTTCAGTTAATGTAAAAAATGCAAAGCTTATTTTAATACACTTATTTCTGAGAAAGGCTTTCTATTAAATAGAGTGTCAAGTGGGGGTAACAATTTGCCTGGGGAAGAGCCTTTACAGTTTTGATGTCTGGCTCCCTGGGAGAAACCACAGGCTTTTGGAAGACTTTTTGACCAGGCTCTAGGTTCAATGCACAGTGGAAAGTTCAGTTTTTCAACTTCCCTGCTGGCTGGTTAAAACGTCATGATGAATGATGGCAGTAGGTTTAGTGCCATCATTCATGACATGACATGAGGACCAGGGCAAGGACTAAGAGAAAGAGTCAGATTTGGGAGGAGGTAGAATGTGTAGCCTTGATATACAGTAGGGGTTGGCAAACTATGGCCCAAGGGTCAAATCCTGCTCACCAGTTGTTTTTATAAATTCTGTTTTATTGGAACTTGGTCATACCCATCCTTTTACTTATTGTCTGAGGCTGCCATGCTACAATGGGAGAGTTGAGTAGTTGCAACAGAGGCCATGTAGTCTGCAAATCCAAAAATACTATCTGGCCTTTTCCAGAAGAAATCTTGCAGACCTCTGGTCTATAAGATGGCTCTGCACCCATTTGAATGTAGTTCAGCTTCAAATGACAGAATGTTCCTGTAACCTATTGATATATAATGAAATGCTCCAAAACTCGGTGGCTTAAAATAATGATAATTATTTGTTTATCTCATGAATCTGCAACTTGATCACAGCTTGGTGGGAAGGCTCATCTCTGCTTCATGTGACCTTATATGGCGCTGCTAACTTGGACAATCCACTTTCAAATGGTTCATTCAAATAGCTAGAAACTTAATGCTGGCTGCCAGCTAGAACTCAGCCAGGGTGGGGCCAGTGTTCTTGTTTCTTCTCCATGTGGGCCTGTCTATAGGCTGTGTTGTAAGGGCAAGTGTCCCACGAGACAGGAAGAAGAGGATGGCCTCTATCTTAAGGCCTGGGCCTAGAAACTGACACAGACTTCCACCACATTCTATTGGTCAAGTAATCACAGAGCCCAGATTAAAGAGGAGACATAGACTGCACCTCTCTATGGAGATGATATCAGAAAAAGGGGGGGCATTTTAAAACCCCCATATAGAATAACTATCTAACAGTGGCGTAAGGAACACAAACTTATTTAATCTCCCATGCCAAGAAATCTGGAGTTAGGTGTTTAGAAAGTTGGTTAAACTGTCCAATAATTTCATCAAGAGCTACTTTTCTTCATTTTTTTGCTCTGCAATTTTTAGCATGTTTCTTTTAACCACCTCATGGTCATAAGATGGTATTTATAGCACCAACCTTTATATGCCCACAGTAGTGTCCCAAGAAGGAAAGAAGAGAGTGAATGGAAAGAACACTTCCTGAAATGCTTTCCTTTATATCAGGAAGTACCCAGCAGACTTCTATTTGGAACTAGAAGACCTATTAGGCCTTCTTATTTGGAATTGGGTCATGGGATCATTTCTTCCCCCATTACTGGCAAAGAGAATTGGATTCCTATGACTGGATCAGACCAATTGTCTACTGAGGCTGGGAGAGAGACCCATCTTTCCTGTTCAGCTGCTGCCAACCAGCCAAATCATGCTTCTGTTAGAAACAAATAAGGAAGAAGAGGCTGTTAACCAATAATGTCTGCTATTTTGAGTGTTGTTCAAATTTGCTTCTCCGTTAATAGAGGTCTTGGAGCAGTGGGGCATCAGGGCCGAGGTCAGGGTTCTGGGAAATGTGGTAGAGCTGGGATCTGGATACAGGGGCCTTTGCTGACATGGTGGACTTTCAACTCTGGGACCAACCTTCAGCTAGAGACTGTTTGGGTAAAAGATACTTGTGTTGCAAGTGTATGTTTTCATGGTGAAGTTCCTTCATTAATACAGCTCTCCTGAGGATTTTGAAATCCCCTATCTTAGCTGGTTGAAACATTCCATGAGGCTCTGAAAGATGAGAATTTTAGGATAGTGTCTCCTAAATTCTGGTCCACAGACAGGTGCCAGAATCTCCTGGAGCTGCTTGTTAAAAACGCAGATTTCCAGATTTCACCCTCAGAGATTCTGACTCAAGAGGCCTGGGATGAAGCATCTAAGGGCAGAGAGAGCATAGCCCTGGACTTCTTTAGCATATGCCCCCTAGAAATTCTGAGACTCAATCAGGTTTGGAAACCACTGGTTTTATGATGCTCAATTCTATTAAAGCCATCAGAAGATGATAAGAAACAGCTGGGTTAGAATTTTTAGTTAGCTCAGTAAATCCCTGCAAAGGAACTGCTTGCTAATTTCTGTGGTGTTTAGTCCCCAGATGGCTGCAGGGGTGGGGAGTCCTCTTAGGCCCTGACATGTCCCAGGGACCACTGTTGTCTTTTTCCCAAGAAGTGGGGACCCTCTGCAAGTTTTCCTGAAACCTCTCAAAGAAATAATTGTGAGGTTACTCTATCCTCACAGTGTTCATTGGGAACCTGAGCAGCCTGCCAGTTTGGGTGCTCCCTGGGGACCTTGGTGTGTTGGTCTTGCATTACTGTGGTAACAAGTTACCACAAATGTAGCAGAAATTTATTCTCTTACAGTTCTGAAGGTTAAAAGTCTGACATGGGTCTCACTGGACTAAAGTCAAAGTGTTGGCAGGACTGGGTTCCCTTTTGGAGACTTAGGGAAGAATTCCTTTTTCACCTTCAAGAGGTCATCCACATTCCTTGGCTCATGGCCCCTTTTCTCCATCTTCAAAGCCAGAAATGGCAGGCTCTGACCTCCTCTCCTGCATCCCTTTTCTACTTATAAGGGCCCTAACCCACCGAATAATCCACGTTGATTTCCCCATTTCAAATTCCTTACCTTAATCACATCTACAAAGTCCCTTTTGCCATATAAGGTAATATATTCACAGGTCTAGGGGTTAGGACATGAACATCTTTGGGGGCTGTTATTCTGCCTACCACACTTGGCAATACAGCACTGCTAAGAGTTGTAAAAGAAATGACTTGAAGTTTTATGGTTCAACAGCTGTTCCCTTAGTTGAATTGGCTTTCTCCCTTGGGATAAAGGAGTTTTCCTGGAACATTCTGCAGAGAGCACCATTGCTTTGGGAGTCAGATCAGTTTCAGGGACTGTTCTCATTCAGCGCAATTGCTCTCATCCTGTGGTTGGGCAAAGGTGGGTTTTTGCCCCAGGAGAGTAGGAGATTCCCTGATGAAAAGTCATTTATTACAGGCCTTTTTCTTTCTCAAACCTAGAGAGAGCTCTTTAAGCACAGGACATTTGTTGTTGTTTCTGACTAATCAAAAATATTTATTTTCTTCCCAAAAAGATTTAAAACATTGCCCTCATAGTCTATGGAGCTTTCTTCTATTTAAAGTTTTGCCATATTACAGCAAGCATACTGAAAATCTTCCTCTTTTTAATTTTGTTATTTCTATTTCTTCTGTTAGCATTGTCTACTGCCTCTCTTTGTTGGGGCATTCCAAGGGGACCCAGAGGCCCCCCAAAACCTAATCCTAGGAAGGGAGTCATCTTGATATAGTTTAAAAGTTTTCTAAGAGCAGAGACAGTGTTGTGTATTTTTCCTGTCTTGATATTTCTAGTAATTATGTTATTATGGCCTCCATCTATAGTTACCCAGACCTTTATAGTATATTATAAAATTTCTCTTTCCTCATCTTTACCATGTGGATGATACTACTGTAGTAGGCACAGCTGACACCTTGGTCATACACCCCATACCCTTGTCCTTCAATGCACACAGGAGTGTCTTCCGACTGCTGGTACCTGCATCTCTTGGCTTTCTGTAGCACTAGAGCCCCATATACCTGTATGCAGAAGGCCAGGGGCTAACCCTTAACTAATGACCCATAAAAGTAGGAATCCTCCAACCTCCCTGTCCTTCATACAGGCTAATCAAGGTGCATGTACTACAAGGTCTCCCCAAGCTCCCCAGGAGGACTGAGTCCCAGTTGCCCATGGCAGTAACTTGCTCAATAACAAACCCTTTAGTGGTTGCTTTCCCTCTCCTGTCTCACTTCACTGCTCCCCTACTGGTGCCTTCTAGAATTCCCTCCCAAATAAAGAATTTGTGCTCACATCCTTATCTGACAGTGTCCTTTTGGTGGACCCTAAATGAAAACAAATGCTACTGAATAGAGCATACTGAATAGAAGGTTAAACAAGAAAAAAAAAGGAAACTTTACCTGAAAACCCCTAGCAATAATGACTGCTCACTAATTGTTGAGTCAGTTGAGTGCCAAAAGCTCAGGCTCATAGTAGGTGCCCTGAGCTGCCATTTACTATCTTAAAGATTCAGGGACAGTTCTGTAATCCATCTGGGTATTTCCCTCATCTGTCAGATGGAGATAAGCAGACTGTCCTATGGGTTTGGTGAAGGTTAAAGTATATAATATACAGTGCTCTTAGCATGTTATAAGGCTCAATAGATGTTAGCTATATTTATTGGGTTCCTCTTTTCCCCCTAGTGAGCCAAGTTGATATCCAGCCTCTTAGGCCTAAAAAAGACAATCTCAATTCTGAAATCCCATCAGGAAACAAAGGGAGGTGAAAATGGCAAATGTATTTTCGTTTATTATAAATCTGGTCATTCTAAAAATTTCAAAGATTTTTTTCAAATAGAGAGAACGTCAGTGGTCAGCCTTGTCTCCAAAAAGTTTGAGTACTTCCAGAAACTTCCCCCCACCCCCCCCTTAAACCATATGAGTGGCAGAAGCATCAGGCTGGGTGGGAAATGGTCTTTTAGAACCAGGCTAGAGTCTAATGGACAGATGATCATTGGGGAAAAAGGCAATCAGTAACATCAGACTATGCCCTATTGACAACATCTTCACTCATTTCCTTATTTCCCAGCCCCTTGTATTAGCTAAAGGGGCTGAGAGACAACACTGAGGACAGACTCTTAGCTGCTGATGTCTCCCCTGGGAAAGGGATAGCACAGGCAGGCTGACAGCTTCTCTCTTAAATAGAACCCTACAACCCAGGACCCAGTAGAAGCTGCAATGTGACAGATTACAGAAGAGGGAAAAAGTGGGAACCAGGTTGGCCCACGGACCCAAATCAAAACCAGATGGGCATTGCTTCTGTCCTACAATGTGCAATCTTCACAGTTCCTTGGTGCTTGCCCTTGTCTGCTTGGTCCATAGTGAAGATAA
The DNA here is from genome assembly GCA_004024845.1 of Tonatia bakeri. NCBI lineage: Eukaryota > Metazoa > Chordata > Mammalia > Chiroptera > Phyllostomidae > Tonatia > Tonatia bakeri. The sequence continues at coordinate 57,868 of PVIA01003251.1, read as the reverse complement.
ATTTTTCAAGGTGACTTTGAATTTGACTTAGTGCAGTCACTTAAAATGGATAATACAGACCCTATAGAAAATCCAACCTTAGAGAGCTCCATTTGATATTTGTGCTATAAAAATTCCATCACCCACTTCTTCATCCATTCAAAGATCATTTATTGAGCATCTATTATGTGATACAGAAACAACCCTGAGACAAAGATTTGAATGCAAGTAGTTTATTTGGGAGGTGATCCCAGGAAACAACAATAGGGAAGTGGGCAAATGAGGCTAGGAAGTGAAGGTAGGCTGGCAGGCAATGAAAATCATGTTATCAGGTCCATTGACACTGTGCTCAATTGGAATTTCATACCACAGGGAAAGCCATACCATTGGCTTTGCAAGCCAATATTGAACATAAGCTTCAATTTCCCCACCCATCGAGGAGTGACAGTATGCTAACTCCCAATAGATATTGTTTGAGGGCTGTTGGAAAAGGCATTATCTCCCAGCCTGCCACAGAAACAGCAAAGTGGGCTCCACAGCCAGAGAAATCACTTGGGAAAAAATGCAGATGGTGCCTGTTGGAACCGGAAAGATCTGTATTGAAGTGATCAGGGCCAGGGGTCACGGGTGGGCACCAGCAGCATCTGCTAGACGAAGTCTCAGGAAATGCAAAGGGAAAAGGCACAAGCCCTGCCTTCAAGGAGCTTAGAGTTTGTAGAGGACAATAGTGCAGTTGATGGTTACAATGCAGTATGACAAGTGTCTTGGTGGGGGCAAGCCTAGGATGCTACAAGGGGGAAAAGGGTGTGACAGCTGGGAGTACAGAAGAGGGGCAGGGACATGTTTCCTGAAAGAGATAAGGCTGCTCTGAGTCTTGCTGGATAAGGAAGAGGTATATGGGAGAGAAAGTCAAGGAAAAATTTTCCTGGTAGGGGGACTTTCATGTGCAAATTTATGAAGTTACAAGACGGCATTTTGACAAGTGTCCTTTATGTCTTGTTTTTCATGGCATGCATCCTCTTTTACTAAGAGAAGCCTTTCTTCAGCTCTACAACACTGTCCACTGTGCCCATTATCGGATGTCTAATGCACTCAACAAATTCTATTATTTTATGCTGGATGTATGGTGCTATCCATTAATATCTGACAGTTATTACCCAGAAACTAAATGAACCTTGGACTGAATATTTTCTTTTCCTTAAGAAAATAAGGAGAAAAGGTGAAATGTCAGAAAAAAGGAAAAATATTTTAAGCCACCAATCTTCACAGATGCATGGCATGCTTTAAAAAAAAACATGAAAAGGTGTGAATTTGAGATGGGGCTAGGATGCATTCCCAAGACCAGTGTGGATGTCTCCCAGACGCCTGCAAATGGCTTATCAAAAGCTCCAGCTGTGGGCTGCACTCATTTGTCAAAGAACTGACATCTGATGATGTCATAGCACCAGAAGCTCTCCTGAGTCTGGCTTAGAAAAGGTGTATTGGGAGAGCAGGGTGGGGTCATGCTCCAGCCCACCCACAGGATTCATTTTTATCACCACCTGCTTCTTTTCTATGTGTTGGGTGGCTTGATGGAATTGCTGTGGTTGATAGTGGCTGGGGGTGTGGGTGGGAGGAGAAGATGGGTTCTTAAACACCAGATTTAAAAATATGCTTAAAAGCATGCTAAAAGTATAAACTGGCCTTAGGCAAAGTTGTGAAGCAGGTAAGGTCTGACTTCTTTGGTCCATGCTTCCCTCTTTTCTGCATTTTTTTTCTGGTTAAGGAGGTTCAGGGAGCCAGTGTGAAAAGGTTGACCAGATATTTTTTTTCTATGGGACAATGTGTTACTCCAACACAGATGGATTTGCATTTTAAAAGAGAACCGTGGGTGGGAGCAATGCTTAACACAAAAGAATGTCTCAATAATGGAGGAAATTTAGGCACAGTGGGAGCTGGATTTGTTGGCTCCTTTCAAATCACACCAGATAGATGACTATCTTGTTTGCCAATTGTTCAGGAGAGTTGGCGGCCAGAAATGGGACCAGATATTAACTTAGGCTGTGTGAACCCTGAGGAAAAAAAAAGACACCTACTATGAAGGACTCCTGGTGGCTAACTAGACTCAAATCAGGAAACAAACCAAACAAAATACACCAGGAGCCATCTGTGCACAGGTGCCTCTCCTGCAAAGTATCTCTCTTAGAGAAGCCTTTACGATACAATACCTGCTACACTATGTTTTTGCCCTCTGAGCCAGCCCTTATAAAGGAGTTCCTGGAGTCCTATTTCAACCAATAAGAACGAGGCTTTCCCCATCCAATCAGAGTTGTGCAACTCTGACAAGTCAGAGCGGCTCTAATCTGACCAATCAGGGACCAGGCGTGGGGACTTTTTGTCTATATAAGCCAGCTCCCCGCTAGCTCAGAAAGCTCTTTCCATTGGAGCTTCAAAGTTGGTGTAGCTAAGACACTGAGGCTGTCTCCCTAGAGTAGAGTGGTACAGGCTGTTGTGGACCGGACCATCATGGATTGGAGCTACCTAGCTGGAGAGGGATCCGTGCTGTTTTCACAACCACACTGTGGCACTATTGAACTGATCCACAGCAATGCTGTCTTCACAGCCTGTATTTGCCGTTGAGTTGTTGGCACTAAAGTTTCATTTCTCACCACACCCCAAATTGGCATTTGAATTGGCACCAGCAATCATCGGTTGACAGGTGTTACAATTCTGCATAGTCTTGGAGAGTGGGTAGGAAGTAAAGGGGGCAGGGGCTTCTGGGGTGCTAGTGATTTCTGTTTCTTGATCTGGGTGCTGGTTATGTGGGTGTTCGCTTGATGAAAATTCATCAAATGTAAAAACTAATCACATGGAAAAGTTTACTTTAAAAAATTAGGTTTGGAATCTTACAAAAGAAGACTTGGCTCTGGGAGTATCTACTTTTTTCCTTACACTGTAGCAAATGCTTATATGTTATTGCCTAACTTAATCTTCACACCACTCCTCTGAGCTGGGTCCAATAATAACAGCCATTCTGTAGCTATATGGACAGCAAGTCACAGAGAGAATTGACCTCTTGTCCAAGATCACAAAGCCAGTTAACAGAGCAGGGATATGAACTCAGGTCTTCCAGCTGGAAAGTCTGTGTTCTTTCAAAAGGGTAATAATGCACAGTGGTAGAGACTATACCCCACCACAACACCTTAGATAGCTGTAGGAAAATCCTAGCTTGGTCAGGGGTCTGAGCGGCTTTTGTGTCAGGAGGGGAAGGTTTGGACAAGTGGTTGCTGGGGCTGGGGAGCCAAGATGGCAAGGTTCTAGTTGGGACATTCCAGAGTGGTGCTAGTGCTCAGAAATTGAAGAGAAACTGATGGGTTTGGGCAGGGACCCAGAGTAGCTGTGTGCTCTGGGAATGGTGAGCTGGGTCAGGGTATGATGTAGGATAGGCACAATTGGGGCATGCCAAGTGTCAACTGATGACTGAACTCAGTGTGGCAGTTTTGACCTGAAATGAAATGAGTTCCGGGAACCTTGAATCTATAAGAATCAAGAGGAAGATGGATATTTCTGGCCTCCCTGGACCTACAGCTGGGAAGCAAGGTAAGTGAACAAGGAAGGTGTATACAAAGATGGCCACAACTGTAGCTGTCATTCCCCCATGCTCTTCTATCATGTGACCTGCCACTCATCCATTAAGTCTGCATCTTTATCCTTTTGACTTTGGTGAGACCCTGTGATTCCTTAGACCAATAGATTATGCTGGAAGGGTATTTATATTCGTTCTTGGTGTAACTGTTATGTGGCTTGGTGGCTTCCTTTTGCTGCTTCTTACAGCTGCTTCTTCCTCTTGGGACACTCCTCTTAGAACATAGCCACCATGATGTGGAAAGCCAATGTCACATAGAGGTACTCCAGTTGACAGCCCCAGCTAAAGTGCTGGCTGACAGCCAGCATTAACTACCAGCCATATATGTGCACCATCTTGAATGTCCAGCCTGTCCAGCATGCACATGACTGCAGCTGCAACCAACTGGGAGACCCCTAGTGAGAACATCTACCTGAGTCCTGTCAGCTAACAGAACCCTAGACAATAATAACTGCTTTAAATCACTAAGTCTTAGAGTTGTTTGTTACACAAGAACAGAATGCAAAAAGACAAAATTCTGAAGGAATTTAAGTGCTTGGAGTGCTGATGTCAACCTGGGGTGTAAGGAGAAAATTAAAGGATCCCTCAAGTGGAGTCAGGCTTATGTTCACAAGAATGTCAGCAAGGCCACTCACTAACCCTGGGATCTTCAGCGAGTTACTACCTCTCTGGGCCTTGGCTTCCTCATCCATAAAGTGGGGATGATTCATTATACAAACAGAATATTGTATCTGGATCCCAATTTGGGTAAGCAATGCAAAGATCAATATGACCTAGCCCTTGAGATCTTGTGCTTATCCTGTGATGAAATCAGGCACTGTGAGAATATTTGCATATAAGTGCATATCAGTACATGTTAATGACATGCAAATCCCATGGAATAATACCTAGCACATTCTAAGTGCTCCATTTATATCTGCTGTCACTATTACGCTGTTCCTGCAACTAACTCTGAATAGCATTTGTACCCTGATTGCTAACCTGGTACAACTACTTTGATAAACTGGTCAAGTTAAACACATGCCTACCTATGACCCAGCACTTCTACTCCTGGGTATGTACACCCAATAGAAATGGGTCCTCACACCCACCCAAAGTCACATACGAGAATGTTTACAACCACGTAATTCACAACAGCCCTAAGTTGGAGACAATCCAAATGTCGATTCACAGTCAAATGGACAAATAACTTATGGTATGTTCATTCAATGGAATACCACTCAGTGATTGCAGAGGATGAATCACTGTTTCATGCAACAACCTGGATGAATTTCGCAGACAATGACTGAGAGAAGCCATAAATGAGAGGGCACATGCTGCATGATTCCTTTATAAAAACAGGCACAATTAGTCTGTGGAGGTCAGAATAGTTGGGGGATGTTGACTAAGGAGCATGAAGGAACCTTCTGGGCTGCTGGAAATGTTCCATGTCTTGACCTTGGTGGTGATTATGCAGGCATATTATACATATGTAAACATTAATCAAGTTGTGCACTTCAGAGGTGTGTTCTTCACTGTATGTAAGTTATATCTCAATAAAACAAATAAAAAGAGGGGAAAGCTTGCTGTGTGGGCTGCTCCTAGGTGGCTACTGCCAGGGAATACAGCAAGAAAGGAGAAAAGGGTGGGATTCTAGATGGGGAGTCTTTGGAAGACAGTGTCCTTTTTTACCTTGGGAGGTGGCAGTCCCCTTAAGCCAAGTGACTTTGGAGGCCATTGGGGAACTTTCCCCCTGGGGCTGTTCTGAGTTGTTTGTGGTGCTAGAGCCAGTGTGGGGTTTCCCTGACCTTGGAGAAACCCCATTGGAAAGGGCAGCTATGAAGTTAACCTGAAACACCAGTGACTTCAAGAACCCACAACTGCAGCCATGGGTAGGGCTCAGGGAAGAGGAGTGGAAGTTGAAAGTGGGACCAAAGGGCCAGTTTGCTGTGAAATCTGATCCCTGACAGTTGGGGACAGGACCACAGGAAGGGGCCTATTCCTGGGTCAGGGGGCCTTGGCTCAGCTGGTGGCAGCAAGGCTGGCTTTCCAGAGTGGGAGGGCAGGCTGGAGAAAGGCTTCTTCGAAGTCTTCTATTCGCACCCCTCCTCCTCCAACCTACCCCTCCGCCCCCCCCACCTCAAGCTCAGCTCGCCTCTGTCACTCCCTGCACTCTCAGGCTTGGAGCAGGAGCTTATCCAGCCAACAACACAGGATCTTTCCCTCCCCCAGCGAGGGGCCAAAGCGTACCACAGTACAGACCATCCAAGCCCTCTGTAGCCCCGGCCAACCAGCCTCCACCAACGGAGCATGGCGGATTCAGTATAATTAATTTAGAAACGAGGGTGGATTTTATCACCGTCTATGCGGGAGCAGGTTTCGCTGCTGCCTGCGGGGTTCCCTAGGAGGGCAATCTAGCATCGGACCCCGGGGGCATGCCCTCCCCACAGTATCCCTGCCCCAGGGCCGCTGGGGTCCCCTGCATCACGGCCAAACCCCCAGGGAGATCCCCCCCTCTCTCTGCCCTCTTGCCCCTGCGTTCAGTCCCTGGCACTTCTCCGGGGACCCGGGGGTGGCTCGGAGGCAGCCGGAGGGCAGCCGGAGGCCTTGGCACGGCCGCAGGGTAATTGGAGCACGCTGGGGATTGCACAGGAGAGGGGGAAGGGATGTCCCTCGGGGCTCCGGTGCCCGCCACAGCCTGGGAGGGGGCAGCCGGGATCCGAAGGGCCATCCAGGGATGCGCGTGGCCACTGAAGCTCCATCTCCTGGCTCCGCACCCCATCCCCACCATACCCTCCCTGCGGCTCCGCTCGCTCATTAGCGGCGGCCGTGCCGGCCTGTTCGCCTCCTCCGGCCGCCAATTACCCGCCCTGCTGGCTCTGAGCGCGCCACTGGACTAGACAAAGGCGCGGGCGGCGGGCGGGGGTGGGGAAGGGAGGGTGGGAGGGAGCTTGGGGCGCCCGCGCCTGCAGAGCTGCTGCTGCGGCGGCGGCGAGATAAGGGAGCCTGGGACGCGCCACGATCCAAATGGAAATGAACCCTGCGAGCAGGGGAGGCGAGCGCTGCCGCAGGCTCGGCCTGGTCGCTGCGGTGGGACTCCTTCGACCGCGTTTTTAACGTGACGACAATACCCACCCCCCTTCCAGGGTGGATGTATTGGATCCCCGGTTGCCCCCACCACTCGTCTCGCACCACTGTGCATTTGCGAAGGGCTGGAGTGAGTGCTCCCGGTGCCTCGTGCCTCCTTCTCTCCAGCTCCCTAAACCTGCTGTGTGGTTGTGCTTACCATGGTGCTGTTAACCTAGGCCTTCCATGCTCTCTCCCTCAACAGCCCCCACCCTCACCTCTCCCAGGCCCTGAGGGTCCCAAACCTTTCCCAGGCAAAACCAAGTGGGGAACCTGGCTCAGCAGTCTGTTAGAGTGAGCGCCAGCGCCTTGGTAGCCATGCTTCCAGTCATCTCATTTGATGAGCAGACGATTTGTTTTTAAAAAATATTTGGAAACATGAGACACTGAGAGATGAAATGGTTTATTCACAACTCCACAGATTAGTGGTAGCGGCTAGGGCATAGTTCACAGTCTTCCAACATTTTAAATATCTTGACTTTTTTCAGGAAAAAAAAAGCCATCAAAATCTTGCACCGTGATTATTTTCACATTCTAAAGCCCACTTGCAGAGTCCTTGCCCCCAGAGTCTCTTTCCATGAGAGAGAAGACAGAGGGTCTGCGGACCTCCTGACCAGCCACAGAGATTTTGAGGTTTAGTTTCTTTAATTGGCAATTTGAAAACCATAGGTATTTTATTCATTATCCAAATCTACGCTTATTATGCAGAATATGAGTTTTGAGTGTTCAAAGTCGCTGCCCCAGAAAGACCCAGGTTTTGGGAGCTGAGTTTGTGAGGTGCCCACCCTGACCTACGTCTGTCTCTTCTCCAGGGCAGGGGCTGGGAGCCCTCTGGGATGCTGCCAGGGGTTTCCTGTTACTCTTCCCTGACATCTGTCACCTGGGCTCTGAGGGGCTTTAAGAGGGCACTTCTTCAAACCAGCCCATGGCCAGTGCAGGGACAGACAGGGTAGGGGTCAGGGAGACTCGGGCCTCGAGGCACGCCTGTGTGATGAGATATAGCCTGCCTCAAATGAAGACAAATGCCCCTCAATAAAGTGCCATTCCCAAGGGCTCTCCTTGCTGTCTGCTGTCAGCCTGAGGCTTCGGGCTCCTGAGGTCAAGGTCTTTCTCCCAGCTGCACCCTCTCCCTCCCCACCAGCCACTTAGCTTTTGCAGAGAGTAAACAGTAGGGGCCTTGGACTCCTATTCACAGATGCTGGCCTCAGAGACCAGACACTGAGACAGAGACAGACAGAGAATGAACCTGGGAGACTCAGTGCAAATCACTGTCCTCCCTTCTGGGTGGGGGTGACATTTCTGTGCACCAGCACTACAGGCTACCGTGAGAGTATCTGCTCAGGAAGGGACCCTCTTTCATGTAAGCTCCTTCCTGGGGGCCTGGGAGAACCTGCCTTACAGAGCAGTCACTTGTCCCTAAAGCTTCTGTCCAGGAGGTCTTGTCCAGCTGGCCAGCTTCAGCAATGCCTTACCAGTTGTTAAAATACCAAAATCTCTGTGTACTTCTTGGTAAACAGCCCAACCTTCCAATGCTTGACTCTCAAAATCTCCCCTCAATCCAACAATACAAAGCTTAATGGCAGGTGCGGAAGGGGGGCTTTAGGACTCTGCTCCAGCTTAGTTCTCTTCTGATTGGTCAGTGGGGATGACAGGCTGCCCCCAGACCCTTTTACCAAAAGTATTAAGTGGCCAGTTGGTGATATATTGGTGAACCTGAGAGACTTCACCTTCACCTCCTCTTTGGAGTCTCCATGTATCTCTCCCACAATTTCATTGTTTTGTATTCAATTTTGGCCTCCACTGTGGTCTTGTTTTCAAATGTTCTTGACATTTTTGTCTTTGCGAATCTTGTACGTTGGGCATGGGTCAGCCAGGGAGGAGTGAGAGCCAAGATGCTAGGGATGGCATAACCACCTGCTCTCACCAGCCTGCCCAACTGGAAGACACAGATACTGCTGTCTGTCTGAGAGGGACTTTGGGTGTACCTGGGGGCCTGAAAATGGGGTCTCACAGAGAGGCAGAGTGAGCACACCTGCTCCTCAGCACCCTGGCCTAGGTACTTTGGGAAATCTGGGACAATTTTCACACTACTTTGGGTTTGCTCATGGCCAGCTATAGGTGACTGTGTTGAGAGTGGCAGCTGGCTCTTGTCACTTTTCCACATACACATACTTTAGGAAGAAAGCAGAGAGACCTTCATCTCATGACTACTTAAGGTTTCCTGAACTGGACGATACAAAGCTGGCCCCATCTGCCTTTAGAGAATTCCCCCTGGAGCCAGGCAGAGCCCCAAGGGTCAGTTCAGGCCTATAATGCAACCTTTTTAGAAACCAGCTCAGAATGCACCGCTTGTCTCCTAGGGTTCTTAGTGGATATGGGCCTTCTGATGGGTTAGGGGTCTCAGCTCCTAGAGCATAGGTGGCAAACACAAGGCCTGTGGGCCGAATCTGGCCCTCCGCCTTGTTTTATCTGCCCTGGCACCTTGTTTTTACCTGGTGGCAGTGCCAAGCTCTTTGCCCCTAGTTAAGGAGTAGTTACATTTATACAGTCCTAAAGTTACTTTTGGCCCATTGAAGGCAACCGTGAGGCTGATGGGGTTCCCAGTGAAAATGAGATCGACACCCCTGTCCTAGAGGCTGCCCTGGATCCTTCCTAGGTTTGAAGTCCAGAACCCACACTTCCCAGCTATGTGCCCTTGAGGCAATTGCTGAATTTCTCAAAGTCTCAGTTTCTTCATTTGTATAATGAGGATAATAAAAGTGCCAATCTCATAAAGTTGTTGTGAGGATTAAATAAGATAATGCATATATATTTAACAAGGTAATTGTTTGGTATCAGTCCCTCCCTCCCTCCCTCCCTCTCTACCTCTCTCCCTTCCTCCCATTCCTAAATTCTCACTGCTCTTATGAAATCAGAGGAATAAATTTGGATGTGGGAGAAATCATAGTTTGAGTTAAATTAGGCAGAAGAGAGAGAGTGGATGCTGCTGCAGAAACCATACCAGGTCTTTCAACTGAGGGAATGCAATATAGGGAACTGGTTACATAGGTGATGGAAAAGCTGAAAAGCCACACAGGTGAGGCAATCCGGAGATTCACGAAGCAGGAAGCTGCTACTATCCTTTGGGCTAGAAGGCTAAAGGGAAGAAATGGTGATATTGGAACCCAGAAGCCAGGTCTATATGACATGTAGGGTCATGAAGGGAATGGCCCCGGAGCCACAAAAGAGCCATAGATGCTGCTGGGGTGGCCACAGGAAGCAGGACAATAGGGGAAGAAATATCCCAGCTTCTCCCCTCTTTCTGTCCTCTAATCTTTTGCCAGGACCTCTCATTAACCAAACCTCCCTGGACTCCTGAGGGCAAGAGAACCTCACAATTGTGAAGCCCTGTAGTACAGGGCAGGTCAGAAGTGTGGACACAGAGCAGACTGGCATTTGACCAGTACAAAGACCAGGACTTCTATATCCCAGCCATGGCAAAACCAGGTGACAGAGGTCTTTTCAAATTTCATCAAGCTGAACTCAGCTTCAGTGAAGCCAGGTTACAGGTTTCTAATATTTATCCTTGACTCCCCAGCAATGGCTTCCAGCTTGTAGGAATGCTGGATTTCCATCTCAACCCCCCATAAATGCCACCTTTGTCACCAAGGTGGTTGTACCTGTGACCCAGGCCATGATGTGCAATGGCTTCATTAATTGTCCCCCAAGACTCAATCTTTTGCTTCTTTGGAACCTGGGGAAAGTAAGTGGGAAGGAGGGAGGGATAAAAAAGACTTAAGACTCCTTTCTGAGGACCTACTTTGAAACATTCCAGGTGAGAGGAATTGAATTCTAAACACACCACACAGATAAGACCCTGCATGGTTCTTCTATACTGAGATCTATGTATCTCAAGAAAATAAATATAATTATATTTCTGTGGGGCTTGTAGGGAAATTCTAGATGGACAACAGGCCTTTCTCAGATCAGGCCTTACTTATTGGAAACCTTACTTATCACAAAGGAAAGCTGGGTTAATTTGGTTTACTGTATTTTTTGGACTGTAAGACATACCCCCTCCCCAATTTGGGAGGAAAATGCAGCAACGACCCTGTTCCTGCCTCCTGTGATCCCATTCTACTGCCCCCCGCCCACCCCCCCGCCTTCCACACAGCAAATCAGGTATGCTACATTCAGACTACAAGACGCACCCCTATTTCCTCCCAAATGTGAGGGGATTGCATCTTATAGTCCAAAAAATACAGGTGATTGGTTTAGAGTCAAAAACAAAACAAAATAAAACAAATCAGTGGCTCTTTCTGTGTCTTAAACGCATGCATTTTCTTTATTAAACATCTGTTTTGATGCTGTAGGTTTCCTGGTTTGATGCCCGATGGGAATGTCCTGAGTGACTTGAAGCATTTTAATGTTGATGGTTGTTTTGGGAACATGGGAGATGTTTGTCTCAAGCAGCCTTCTCCTTCTACACCAAGGTGGGAACACAGCAGGACTGAGTGAGTACTTGTTAGTGGGTTGATTGATTCTCTTTTGTCCCTGATAGTCATTGATGTTTTCACCTTACCCAGATCTCAAGCAGGATAGGCATTAATTGACAGAATGGACAAGAGACATTTGAAAGAACAAGTGATCAAATTTCAGGACCACTCTGGTATATCCCAGGCCCCAACTGTCAGGACATTAGCTCCTGGGATCTTAAAAAGAAAAGGAAGAGGGACAGCAAGGCTTCCTCAGTGTTCATTTGTGGGTTGAAGGAACCCTTCAGGAGAGATACGTTTGCCAAGCAAATGACTACATCAACAACTTTCTGGGGGGCCTATTTGAAATGCTCAGGGGAATAAATTTGTTTTAAAGCATTAAAAAAAACACCATTTACATACAATTAATATGTTGATTGCACAGCAATCTTATTAATTCGTTATAGAAGGATTTCTACATAACAAAACAGCCTTTCAATGCTTAGCTTAGTTTGTGATATAGCACAAACCAGGAAATTATATATATGCAACCTCTCTTTCTATATGTGTATATACATATATATTCACTATATAGAATCACACACATAATCACTATATAGAATCACACACATGCTCACACATATACATGTCTAAATATGTAAAATTTAGAGTGTTTCATAATTCAAATCTCATTTCTCAGCATCCACACTCTACCTTACACAAGCACACCTTCTACCACACAGGGTGGAACCTTTTTTTCATCCCTATAACCCCGGAGCCCTGTTTTGTCCCTCATAGTAAAGGACCAGGACTAAGTGAAACATTTGATAATCAAAATTTACTGTGTGAGAAATATAGATATTATGGTGTAACAGAAATTGTACTTTTACTGAGCTGGAGAGAGGAATATACCAGAGGGTAGGAGAAGGATGGCAGTTAGTGGATGCTAAATGACATGTCTGGGAAACTTCTATTGGGTGTCACCAGGAAGTGTGATGTGTACCTGGAGGCAATTAGAAGTAGTGGGATATTTTAGTGCTTCATTGCTGCATAACATACTACCCAGAACTTGTTAGGTTGAAACAAAAAAAATTATTATTTTTCATGATTCTGCATGTTGATTAGGGCTCAGCTGGGTGAATCTTCTGCTGGTCTTGCTTGGGGTAGCTTATGTAGTTGAAATCAGGTTGTGGACTAGAATGTCTTCAATGGCTTCATCTACATGTCTGGCTCTTTGAAGGGAGGTGGCCAGAGGGCTGGGGCTTCTCTCTTTCCATGTGGTTTCTCCACATGGCTGACTTGGGCTTTTTTGCTTGGTAGCTGGATCCCAAGAGAACAACGTATACATGCTGATCTAGCCCATGCCTGCATCACTCTTGCTAAGGTGCCATTGGCCAAAGAAGTCACATGGCCAGGTACAGAGTCAGAGTGGGCAGTGACAAGGTCAGGGGGTTGAATACTGAGAGGTGTAGTTCACTGAGAACGCCCACATCCTGGTCTATCACAAAGGGGCTACTGTTTCTTCTTAGAGGTTCTGATTCTAAATGTCCTATCTTCTCATCACTTCCTTCCCCCTATTCCATCTCCCCATCAGAGGCAGATGGAAGGGGCACAGGGGAGGCACAGTGGTTAGTAGTGGTGTGTCTACCCCACTCCCCCAGCATCTTGGACAAGCTGTCCTTACTTCTGAACTTATCACCCCTCCCCTGGAATATGAGGGGTTATACAATATACAGACGAAGCATGCAGGATGTATTTTTTTAAAGGTTCCAAGTTAGATGTTTTAATATTTCACTGAGCCACTGCAGAAAGCCCTTCATTATGGGATGGAAATGCTTGGAAAATGGCCTTCTAATTAATGTGAAATGAGAGAGTGCCCCTCAGAGCAAGGGAGACTTGGCAGCTGTGAGGGTGATGTCAGCATGCCAACACTTCCTGGGAGGGGTGATTGGATGGGGCTCCATCCCAGGATATGTTTGCTTCATGGAGTCCATTCAGCATAAATCCTGCCACAGGGGCAGGCTGGAGACAGAATATTGAGAACCTTCCACAGCTTGCTGAGTTACCGCTTCCCAGAAATTGCTGAAGCCATTGATCTTGATCTTTTTCAATCATTAAATGATTTCAGCATTCAGGTAATCATCGTGTCTGTGCTTAGTGACCTGCAGGAAGTGGGAGTGGTTCAACAATGGAACCTACACTTGGCTGTTGCTGAACACAGGTTCAGTCACATGGTGGATTACAGTGACCTTTATACCAACATGTAAGACTGCTTCTAAATAAACACAAAATACCTAGTGCAGCTAGCCCTTTTACTCTCCTCTGAGTGTCTTAGCAGGGTGGCGTCTTTAGGAGAGACCTTAAAAACAGCTGGAATCCTGCCATGAGAGACCCCTGGGAGACAGTCACTGGGTGTCGTCTTGGGTGTTTCCCTCATTGAATGGAGCAACTGGCAGAGGGAATTAAGAACCTTGCTTCAAGTTTGGGCCATTGGGTGGGAATAACAGCAACAATATTATTTACTATTTATTGAGCACTTACTGTTTGCCCGCACTATGCCTTTTTTTTTTTACATTTGCACTGGACAGCAAACCTCTGAAGGAGGTATCACTGTTATACCCCCTTTATATACCAAAGATGATAAGTAACGCCTCCCATTGGTAACTATCTTTAAACAAAAATTGCTGCCCTCCTGGCTGGATGGCTTAGTTCAGTGCATCTTATGATGCTCAATTTAATCAATATTGATTGAGTGCCTGAATAATGCCTCCACTGGAGGAAGACAGGGCCTAAAGGACAGAGAAAGAATAGTGTCTGTGCTTGAGAGCTTAACCCAGGTAGGGAAGGGGAGACAAACCATTTTCAGAATTGTTTTCAATAGTTACCTACACTAAAGGCAGCTTTTTCTGCATGTAACTATGTTGGAAACAGTAGAATAGAGTGTAAGATTGTGGTTTCTGGTGTCCCTTCAGACCTGAGTCCCAATTTCAACTTTGCTGTGTGGTTTTGGGCAACTTCAATAGCCCTCTGAGACTCAGTTTCCTCTTCTGTAAAATGAACATGACAATACCTACTTGGAAGTATCGTAAAGATTAAAAAGTCTAGTACAAAGTAGGCTCTCAGTCATGTTCTCAGCAAGTGTGTCCTTAGGGGAAAAGCATGAAGGATGGCTGGTGTAAGGTAGGAAATGATTTGGGAAAGAATGGAGAGGGGATGAGGGCAAGTGAAATGTATCCATTACAGTTGATTTTGTGCCAGGTTGTACATACACATATTCACACACACACTCTCATGCACACTCTTTCACATACACTCATACATTGTCACATACATACTCATATGCACACTCATGCTCACTTATACACACTCACACACACTCGCATGGACAGAGTATTTGCACTGGACTGAATAGCTGAAAGAGCAGTTAGAAACTGGGGAGGGTGATTTAGTGAGAAACGCCAGAGAAGATGAGTGGTCACTTCAGTCCTTGACAGGTACTCTGTGCCCCATACCTCAAGGTTCTGGACTTTAATTTACTTACCTTAAGACACTGGCTTTCTGCTTAACTGGGAATAAAAGAATATTTAACCACCAGTAATGCCTGGGCACTCACCCATCAAAATATGCCTTCCTTAGCTCTGGATCAGGCTTGTGGTATGTTCTGGAGTTAACCTTTGAGGTGGTGGATTGGAGGAAGGTTGGAAGTCTGGGTGTCAGGAAAACAAACCCTCAAGGGGTTTGGGTCAGTGGTGATTAACTAACCTTTACATAGATTTCAATATTTTAACACTTGCTTTGACTTTACTAGTGTGCCTAAACATCAATTCTGAGCCTAAAGGTTGCTTGCAATTTCTGCAGTGTTGTCAAATGCCTATCGTGTGCAAGGCACTGGGGAGCCAGGGGTGGTGATATAGAGAGAGCTATCATTGTAACTGCTTTGTAGTTGGGGAAGCAAATTCCAGCCTCTGTTAGTGGAGTAAAATTCAATATTCAGCTTCATCCGTCTAGATAATCAGAGTCCAGCTCTCCCAGGCCCCCTTTTCCTGGCCAGTACAAGTTGTTGGTCCTGTGTGTTCCTATCTTGTTGCACGTCCAGGAGTCTCTTTCATGCTGGAGGACTGGCAAGCTGGCCCTGAAGCTGGTTGACCCTGATGTGCCTCTGGGAGCAGCTGGGCCTAGGCAGTTACAGGACATCCCTATGTATACTGCCCAGGTCATTGGAACATGCTGCTGCAGGTGGGATCTTCATGTCCAGCATTGGTGGCTAGTTTGCCACTAGCAATGCAGAGCCCTGCCCAGACCACAGGGCAAAGTGTGAAGGTGATAAGTGCCTCCCAGGGCTTCTTTGGGTCACTGTTGGTTAAAGATCCTGGGGTTTCAGGTCTTCACATTTTTTTCCCAGAGACAATTGATCAGGTGCATAATGGATCCAAGAGGACTTGGCTGGGACTGACTCTCTTGGAGCAGCAGGGAGACCTGCCTAGCTATTCCATGAGGACACAAATCAAACCAGCTGGAGCTAAAAGTAGAATTTATTGGTGCAGGGAATGGAAGTGTCCAGCAAATAGCTTCAGACATAGGGCATCAAACCATAATTTTAGGGCTCTGTCATTCCATTTCTTAGCTACCTTCCAGCCACACGATGGACAAGATGGCTGTTGCCCTAGTGGAAACAGAATCCTTATCTCTGGGAGGAAAGTCCCAAGGAGGGACTTGACTGGCCAAGCCAGTGTCAAAAGCCCAATGACTGTGCCTGGTATTGTAGTATACCAATTGGCTAGCCAGGGCTGGGTCATAGAGTACTGTGGATGGAGGCAGGGTAGGAGGGAAGGGTGGCAGGCTCAGATCCTTCAATGGTACTGGTTGCCCACAGAAAGAAAGGTTCTGTCTCTAGAAGATGGGGGTGCTAGGCAGACAAAAGCTGCTACCGGTTACCCATTGAGCTTTTTAAACTATTGGCTTAACAGTGTTACTAAGGCAGCTCCAAGAGCCTCTTCAGAAAGCATACACGCCTTTCAGATTGCCCAGTGGAGGTGCCTGAGGTGGCTGCCAAGAGTGCCTGGCTCCTCTCCCCCTCCCCCCACCCCCTGCTGCTCCCACTATGCCCAGCTGTATCCATTTAGCTGGGCCATTTGACCCAGGAACAAGGGCTCTTCTTTCACTGTGTGGCATTCAGGACAGCCTCGTGCTCAGTCAAAGGGCTGCGCCTTGTCCAGATGTCCGGAGGGGCTGGTTTCATGTGTCTGACAAGGCTGCCTTTCTGGGCAGAAGAATCTGAAGGAGGGAGATGTCTGCAGCCTGGGCACAGAATGATAAATGCCCGCTCTGGAATGCAGAGATGAATTCTCAAAAAGAAAAAAAAAAGGCTTTCATCATTATTGCAAAGAGCCCAAACAAGGGGGTTTTCTCATTCCAAACTGCAGGATGGGAATAAAGGAGGGCGGCTGGGGCTGGTGACATAGACACTGGACTGTAAAACCTCTGGGGACAGCCCACCGGGGCAGCAACCTTTCTTCCTCTTGAGCAGCCCCAAGGCCATGGGTTCCAGCCTGAGCTCTGCTTCTTGCCTGCAACCTGCATGTAGTTGCTGTCTGTTAACCAGCCTGGGAGAATGGGGTTGTATGTGCCTAGCTTCCCGCCCAACCCCGCTGCCCAGAGCTGCCCTGGCACAAATGGCTTTGTACAGCCAAGGACAAAACAGCCGTTCATTCGCCATCTATGCCTGGGGACAAAAAAACTGAGTGTGGCCTAGTTTGCTCTGGTTTAGGAAAGATGGGGCTGGTGAGGACTGAGAAGGCTGAAATCTCAGGGACAAGGCAGGGATAGCAAGAGGACAGAAATTGGCTATGACCAAGTGAGGGACTGTGTGACTCAGATCCATGCTGGGAGGAGGGCGGTCCCTTTGATGCCCCTAGAGTTACGGCCACAAAAACAGATCACCCATGGTGGGAACCAATGGCTGTATCTGGGACAGTCTCCCTGTTAGGCCTGCTCCTCTGGAGAGAGCCCTCTGTCCTTTATGCACCTCCAGAAGTTTTTGTTCACTCATAGATTATTTGTGGAGTTAGCCAGTGCACTGTGATAGTTAAGCATGGGCTTGGCAATGAGACAGGCCTGCTTTTAAAATCTGTGTCATAGTTCCAGCTAGTCACTTGCCTTCTTAAGTCTTAGTTTCTTCATCTGTAAAATAGAAATAACAAAGCATCTATAGGATTATTGGGAGGATCAAATGACCCAATCCATGTAGTGCTGAGCATAGAGCCCAGTATATAGGAGGTACTCAATAAGCATTGATAATTAATTAATAATATCAGCTATGTTCACAAAGTTAGGCATTTTGTGGGAGGGGGGAAATGAGAATTCAGGAAGTCTCACTTTATGAATATCATTTCCCAAAGTTAACTTATAAGTCTGTTCTTTGGACCTGAAAACATAGTTCCCATAGAAACATTGCTAAGTGGAGTCTTGGGGTTCCTGGTTAACCCACAAAAGCATATTCAACTGTCAACGTACCAGAAATAGCTGAATGGTAGCATTCAAACATGGCAGAGAATTCTTTCATGCTCTTTCCATTGAAAGATGGGGTTTTGTCTCTATCCCCTTGAGTCTTGTGGTCTTGTGACTCCTTCGATCAACAGAATATAGCAGAGGTGACATAACATGGGCTTCAGAGGCTGGGTTACAAAAAGCCATGCAGCTTCTGCCTTGTTTGCTGGAATACTCATTCTTGGAAGCCTGAACCACTGTGTAAGATACCTGGTTACCCTGAGGCTGCCATGCTGGAGAGAGATAAGAATGAGAGATGCCGGGAGCCTGAAGTTATTCAAGGCACTCTGAAACATTCAAATATTCCCAGCTGAGGCCCAATCATCATGGAGTAGAGACAAGTCACCTCTGTGCTGTATCCTGTCTGAATTCCAAATGTTCAACACCTGTGAGCTTAATGCAATGACTGCTATTTTTTTTTTTGCCACTGTATTTTGGGGTAGTGTGTTACTGGGCAACAGCTGTCCAAAGCACCATGCCTTTGTAATGAAGACTACAGCTACCACTAACTGGCTAATAGTTGTTGAGTGTTTACTGTGTACCAGGCACTGTGCTAAGAACATTCTGTGGCTTAACTCATTTGTTCTTTTAGTATAAACTAGTAGAAAGTAATCTTAGTCATAAAATACAAATACCACAAACAGTAAGTTTAAACAAAGAAACTTTCTTAAAGCACTGTATCGGGGCTTCAAGAATATCAGTTATTAGTTAGCTGGATCTGAGGAGGCACATGAAGACTTCAAAGTGATTATGGATGACACTTCCAGACAATTTCAAGGGTTGTTGGAGATTGAAGACATCGACTCTTTATTTTATCTAATTTTACTTCAAAGCTAATAGCCTTTGTTTTCCTCCATTCAGTTATATTCAGTTGTATCTGTTGCAGAATTTCACATGACCATCACATGTTTTTTATCTCCGATATGGAATTAAAAGCAATAAAGACCCTCCCACCCCTATGATTACTATGCAATATTTGGGAGAGAGGAAGGTGGATGGATAAGGGTAAAAATGATAGAGAAGTAACCTAAGATTTATTAACTAAGCAGCCAAAGTTGAAGAAAGAGGGGTTGTAAGAGACATGAACTCTCCTTGGGCTGGTGGTGGAAATGGTGGGAGAGATACACCCAGATGGAGTGAGTTGTCCCCTTGTGGTAAATTGAATCATTTACCTTAATTCTTCACCCCTCCCTGCATCTACACTCTTGCTGTGGCTTTGTTGAGTGTGGACAAAATCAAGCCCACCCTTGACTTTGAGCTTGGCCATATTACTTGCTTGGTCAATAAGGTAGGGTGGAAGGAACAGTGTTCTATTCTGAATCTAGGCCCCAAGGGGCCTCACAAGTTTACACTTTGTGTTCTTGTACCTCTGCCATCACTGTGAGAAGAACATGCTCCAGTTCATATCAATCCTGGGAGGAGAATGAGAGACTTGTGGAATCAAGTCCCTCAGCCAACTTATGAACTTGTGAGTAATAAATAAATGTTTATTGTTAGATGCTGCTATGATTTTAAGATTGTTACACAACAGAATACACCAGTAATTGAGCTTATTTACTATTTGGTGCAAATGTGAGTGACTGGAGGGCATTGAGTAGATGGGGTGGGGGGTGGGGCAGGGACTAATTATCTAGTTCATGGCTTTGTGTTAAGTTAACTAGACTGTATTATGTGTTCCAGAATTTACTTCCCTATATGCTTCTGGGTTAGGGTTGGCCACAAGAGAAATTTAGGGGAGATATGCAAGTGCAAGAGATGCCATTTCTATGGTTTGACTATCAGCGTAGGGTGGGTGCTGTCACAGTTCACACGTCACTCATGTACTGGCTCACCTTGTTTGCATGGGTGGCAGTTGGGCCTGCAGCATCTCCCACACCTGCCAGACCTCCTCCTTCAACTTCTCTGAGTGCTGGGGCTGGCGTGTGTGCAGCTTTGTGTTAGAGGTCACCTGTCTGACCTGCAAGCCACTCTGTGTCTTTGAGGTTGGAGGTGGTAAGAGATAGATGCGTGTCCCAGTTTGTGCTTGGCTTCCCACATCTCATGTCCATTTTCTCTCCCTGATCTCTGGCCATGCTGACTTCAGAGCCCTCACCAGGCACATACGTTGCCTAACTGGCTCCTTCTGCTGCATCAGGATTGGTCTTGACAATAATTGCCCCCTTCTCTCAATTATTCAAAGTCGTTCTGCTTCCCTGATTAAGTCCAGCTGATACAAGCAGTTAGACAACTGTACACAGAAAACATTTGCAAGCCTGGTGTCCCTAACCACAAAGGTGCCACATCCCTGCATTTAAGGAACTTAAAGTCTCACTGAGGGGAAAAGGCATAAGTTCATGAGCAAGTCAGAGACCCATGCAAGGTGTTAGGCACTGTAGTGCTATGTTGAACAGTCCCCAGGTGGGCTACCATTGTCCTAGACCCTATGGGCCATTCAGAAGAGGATAAGGCAGGTGGATGAAAATTACTACTTGAAGCAGGGAGACATTTAAGATGGGTTTTGCTTATAGCAGCCTTAGGAGAATTGGTCTTTCTAGACTTCCAGGCAGGGCTGTTCATAAGGCAAGAAAAGGCTTTTCTTGACCCAGGGATGGGAAAGCAAGAAGGAGAAAGAATTACTGACACCTTTCCCTCCTTACCTGTAACCTAGATATAAAACTTATTTTTCCCTCCCTACCCTCCTGTGGCCTAAGAACCTTTACCCCATAGCTTCTGTCGGGGCCAGGCTGTGAACCAGGCAGTCAACAGGCACCACTGGCCTTGGTCTTCCCTCTTATAGGGGTGTCACTTCTATTTTAATAGCATCAGTGTTCATGCTGCCTGCCTCTCAAATAGATGCACGTTCAGCTACAGCTAATTTGGAATTTGTTTTTCCAAAAGCATTTAGAATTGTTTTTGCCTAATGCATCAGATTGAAATCCTGGGGCTAATTAATACAGAAGCATGAGAAAGAAATGAGAAAAGTCGGTTAAAATGCCTTGTGCAAATGAACTGGAATAACCTTCTCTTCAGCATGGCACTCAGTGCAGTCCAGATGCACTGACAAGATTAGAGCTTGTGCTTCAGATGTCACCTCTTGCCCAGGTGGGGAAGAGACTGAAAGAAATAAAGTGTGGGTGTATGTGCGCATACCTGTAGTATGTGTGTGTCGTTGTATGTGTATGTTGTGTTTGGTATGTGGGTTTTTGTATGTGTTATATTTGTGTGCATTATGTTGGTCACATGTGTTGTTTGTGTTGTATATGCATTGTGTTATGTGTTGTATGTTGTATGTATTATCTTCGCATTGCATGTGTTTTGTGTTATATGTGTCTCTTGTGGTGTGTGTGTCTGTGTGTGTGAATGAGAGATTTTTCTTTGATTCAATTTTCCTAAACCCAGGGGGCTTGAAATGGGCTTTCAAATATAAGATTCATTGTTTTTGGCTTAGCAGTTGGCATCTTTGGCTTGAAATCAATAGGCTGTTCCCACCCACTTCAGCCTGAAATTGAAAGGGGTGGGGGTGAGGGCTGGGGTAGGGTGTGAAGCTTTCTCCAAAGAAAGTCTCTTCCAGCTGGAATTGTCTGCATTGGTAGGTTAAAGTTTAGGGCCCAAATGAGAGGAGGTGAGAAGTGATTTGGAAGTGACAGCAAAGGGCTAAGAAATGAAGGTAAATAATGGAGCCCTGGTCCTGGCATCTGAATCCCAGGCTTGCGCCCACTGCTCACTAAGGAGAAGTGCCTTCTTACTTGGTTCACACAGGGAGAGGTTTGCATGTCCTGGCCTGTAGCCTTGGGTACTGTGAAAGTCCCACATATAAGGCACTAGGATGCACTGTAGGCAGGACGTACTAGGAGACAGACATGTAGACAGAACTTTGGCTTTGAACGAATGGGCATGAACAAAGACTTTGGAAATGTTCCTTGTCCTCTTTGGGCTTTAGTTTGTCTTATCTTGGGTTCCCCCAGAAGAGACCCAGAAACAAAGATTCAAGTGCAAATAGTTAATTTGGGAGGTAATCTGAGGAAACACTGGTAGGGAAGTGGGGAAGTAAGGCCAGGAAGAGAAGGAAATAAATAAAGGGGAAATTGTCAGGTTAGTCACCACTGTGGACAGCTGGAGCTCAGTCCTGCTGGGATCTTTGGGATAGAACATGCCACAGTGACATCCATGCCAAGTCCTGTCAGTCATTGGTTGAAGGATGATCCTAAGTGGTGGTAGGTATTCATTCCTGGCATTTCTGGCTTGCTGCAAGTATGGGCAGAGCAAGTGTCAGAGATCAGAGGAAGTTCCCAGGCAGAGATGAGTTCCCTGCAGTGACAACATAGGCGGGGCTGTACTGGAATAGAAAAGCTTAAGGACACGAGGGTGGGGCATTGATCACTGCTACACTTTCCTTTCTGCAAAATATGGAACTTGAACCATGCATACCTAACATTCTTTCCATTGTAATTCTCAGTGACCTGTGAAAGAACAATTTTTATTCCTTTATCTCTTATTGATTGAGTAAATATGTGAGCATCTACTATGTGCCAGATGCTGGTCTTGATGCTGGGCCTAAGTAGGAGGGCAGGCAGACAGATGGGGAGAGCAACTCAATACCAGTGGAGATTAGAAGCCAGGGGAGGGTCATTGCATATGGGATTCTAGCTGGAGAAGTCAAGGGAGAAGCTGAGACCCCTGAAGGAGGAGCAGGGATTTGTTAGGAGGACAAAGGAAGAAAGACACTTGAGGCAGTAAGAACAGTATTGAAGCTCAGGCACAGGGCAAAATTGGAGAACTAAAAATAGTTTGGGGTGGCTGGAATATTGAAAGCAAGCCAGAAAGTGCCAGAAGACAAGGCTGCATACATACACAGAGTGTGTGGGGAGCTTCGGGGCCAATGTCAAGGCTATCTGTTAGACTCTGGAGGTTCTGGGGAACTCTTGAAACTGTTTGCATTGGGGACTGAGAGGACAAGATTTATCTTTCAGAAACATCACTTGAATCACAATGGGAGGGAAGGAGATGGGTGGGTGGGGTGCTCAGTAGGTACTCTAAGTCATCTCAAACTGCCTTAACAAAATACCACAGATGGGGTGACTTAAATAGCAGATACTTGTTTTCTCACAGTTCTGGAGGCTGAAAGTCCAAAGTCAAGGTGCTGGCAAGGTTAATTTCTCTTGAGGCCTATTTTCCTGGTTTACAGACAGCTACCTTCTTGCTTTCTTGCTGTATTCTCAAATAGGGGAAGAGAGGGGGGAGAGAGAGAGAGAGAGAGAGAGCGCGAGAGAGAGCGCTGGAGTGCACTCTGGTGTCTCTTCCTCTTCTCATAAGGACGCCTATCCTGTCATATCAGGGCCCCACCCTTATGACCTCATTTAAACTTAATTATCTTTTTAAGGGTCCTATCTCCAAATACAGTCATATTGGGATTTGGGGAGGAAGTAAGAGTTCAGCAAAAAAGTAAGTTATTGTTTCCAAGAGAGATGATGTAGTGGCTGAGAATGGGAAGGAGGGATCAGTTATAGCAGGTGACCAGAGACTGAGAGCTTCACCCCAAAACCCTATGGCCTATCTCTGAATTTACCTGTAGCCATGATGGATAGGTCCCCATGCACACTGATAGTGTCCCACCTCAGGTAACCGCCTTAGCACCCTGTCTGAGGCCTTCCTCTGGCATTGTGGAAGCTTATCAGCCCAGGCACTGGGCAGCCCAGAATTTCCAGAAATTTTACAATACCCAGAGCAATTCTCAATCAATAAAGGGCATTGAAAAAAAAACCAGCTTCCCCAATCTTTGGCTGGCAAACTCTGAGGCATGTTCAATATACTTCTTCAGCAGCCCCCACAGCAGGAGGAAGCCCCAGTTGTTCACACTCTTTACTGGTTTTCCTGTCTTCCTGTCCCTCCACCTTACCTCCTCACCTGGAATCACCCAAGTCCTTGTTTCAGGGTCAGCTTTGGGAGGAACACAGTTTGTCCCAGGGCAAGGAGTACTTGGGATACTGGAAGACTGTAGAAGTATGAGGTTTGGGAGGGAGGGTGGTAAGTTCAGGCAGGACCATGTACTGATTGATGGTGGGTCTGTGGAGCCCTCCAGCCAGAGTTGTCAGAACCTGGGGTGAGATCTGGGCTGTCCTCTTCCCTGCTCCATGATGACCAAGAACAGGAACCCAGTTTCTTAAAAACCACTATCACCAGACAACTGTGTACACAGCTGACTTTACTGAGTTTCCAGGCTATGCTGGTGGGGTGGAGAGTGACATGAGAGTCATGTTAGCAACTCAGCTTGTGAGAACCAAGCTCTCCCTTCATCACCCCTTGGTGGATTCTAATTTAGCTGCCTACCTCCCCCAATCCCAGCTTTCCCTCTCCTCTCTTCTCTTCCCTCCCCTCCCTGACTTCCTGTTTATTCCTTATGTACAACATTAAAAAAAGTTTTAAAAATTTTATTTATTTACTTTTGTGGGGGGAGAGAAAGAGAAGGAGAGAAATATCAATGTGTGGTTGCCTCTCAGGTACCCCCTACTGGGGACCTGGCCTGAAACCCATGCATGTACCCTCACTGGGAATTGAACCAGTGACTCTTTGGTTCACAGACTGGCACTCAACCCACTGAGCCACACCAGTCAAGGCTCTTATGCACATTTTATTTACTTCATTTAGTGATCTCCCTCTAAAGAATATGCCTCTTCTGTTCCATCTAGATCTTTTCCTAAACCAAGACTATTTCTTCCCCAGAAAACCTCCATTGCCAGTCGCTAAAATAATTATATCATCCTGACACACCAACACTGAAGGGGGACACTGAGGAAAAGCAGTGCAGAAGGAGAGTCCCATGGGCTACTTGGCAGTTACAAAGTGTCATCACAGATACCGTTTCACTTGATCTTTCCTTCCACTGGGCAAGGCAGGGGAGAGAAAAAAAGAAAAGGGATAATATTGTTTCAGGTGGGGCTATCCAAGAAAAGAACCTGAAATGAAGATTTGGATGATTTATTAAGGAGGAGTTCCAAGGGGAGACCAAGGAGGGCAAGACAGGGACAAATGGGAGGAAGCTGGGAAAGGTGGGATCTTCAGCTAAGTCTTCAGCTCAGCCTGATCCCTCAGAGGGCTCTACAGTGTGAGTTTAGCCCAACTCAGATGCAAGAGATTGGGAGTTTATGCCTCCAAACCAGTGGGTCTTTGACCAAGTGTCTCTCTAGAGACCAGAAACTCAGGCACTACCTGCCACACTGGGAACCACTTCTCTAGGACCTGAGTGTCTTCAGTTTTGAATCTAAAGGAAGGGGGAAAGAGAGAACACAATGAATGCAAACATGCATACTTCTTAAATACCTTAGTCAGGGAGTGAAACATACCATTTCCTTTCTCATTCAATAGCTGACAGAACTAGTCATGTAGCCATTCCAGAATATAAGGGTAGTTGAGAAATGTAGTCTCTGGCCGCACAACTGTATATCAGTGACAACTGTATACCATGCAAGGGGAGCCAGAACACAAATTTTGGTGGAACACCTAGCTGTCTCTAGTATTTCCCAAGTTAGGACTGTTTTGAATTGATGGATTCTCATGGTGCAACAGACTCTAGTGGATACTATCAAGGCTCAAGGACAAGCCTATCTATTATGTCCCAAGGATCTCCATGGAACAGCTATTTCCATGGGACATGGTCTATGAGCTGCCTGCCAGATCCAGCCCAATCCTATGGGGTCTTACATTTCCATGCCCAGTTTTGAAGGAATATTTTCCTTTACTTCAAAGGGAGATTTACCTCATTTCAGGACACAATCCCTAAAACAATGGCCAGACCAAATGGATCAGCCAGACCTTAAAGTTGCATCAGTGTTGGTGCTCATAAACACTGGCCCAGGTCACCATGACTACCCTGGTCCTCCCACCTTCCTGCTGACATGTTTGCTGACAGTAATGCCATTCCTGCAGTCTAGGACACATGCTTTTGTTCACTGTTTGCCTCCAGTTCTTCTCAAGACTCTCCCAGAAACTGACTGAGCTCTGGAGACGTATACACCTCTGTCTAGATGTACCACATTCCCAACTCTTTGTTGATAACACACAACATTTGAGTTTTCTGATGGAGATGATGAATCTTCACTGAGCCTCTCTTGTCACCTCCTGCCCCAGCCTGGCTCCTTATTGCCAAATGGAATCTGTTACTCAGCTGGTTGGTCACTGTGAAGAGCACAGCCTAGAGGTGACCATTCTTCTTGGAAAGGTTGACAACTTCCTGCATCTGAGAGGGATTAACCACCAAGGAATGAAAGAAAGGTGTTTTAAGTTCGCATGTGGGAAAATATTAAAAATACATAAAAATAACAATGCCTGGAGAACAACAAGGACCACTTCTAACATGAATGCAGAATGTAAAAGTGTTAAATTTAGGCATAGAATTCATGGCACATAATGTCAGATAGTGGCAAGACAATCCTTCATTATTTCATCGAATGCAGTTATTCAGCATCTACATACACTGAGTCATAAAGCACAGTGGAAAGCTACAATTGATAGGTTTATAGGACAGAGAAACAAGGTAGAAGGAAAAATATTAATAATGACAATTTGACTTACTTCCAGATTACCTACTGATCATTTCAGAAAATTAGTTGCAAGTTTGTAGTTTGGTCAGTGAAAATGACTCCAGTTAGAGCTTTACTCCTAGCATCAGAAAGCCTGGCTTTTAATCTCATTGGTTGGGTGAACTTGGGCAAGTCAGCTTTTACTTTCCCTTAGACTTCTTATCTTGGTGATTTCTATGGTCCCTTTCAGCCCTGACATCCTATGGATCAGGTATATGCCAACTAGAAATTTACAAATGACCTCACCTTTTCTACTTATATCATCCCAGCTAAGAACATGCAGATAAAGCCATGATTAATTTTATGGCTGCAACAAGACACATTTATTATGTATTGAGGTTTAGTTAAGGCAATTAATGTTAAAGTGACTGCTCCATAAATGACCAGAGGCATAAAAAAGGGGAACTTTTGTTAAAAAAAATAGTTGTTGACTAGTAAGATGAAGGAACTCATAAGTGAAGGAACTTCCTTTTAGCCACTGTGGATGATACCAAGGGGCATACTTATTTAGTTAAAATAAAAGACTTCAAAGGTGTAATAATAATTCAGTAACCTATTTTGTGCTGCATGTTTATAAACATCATTTCCAATTTTAACCTGATCCCTGCAAACTAGCTATCATTATCCCCATTTTACAGATAGCAGAAACTGAGACTCAGATAAAACTATATTCTGAAGGACACCTAGCTGGAAAGTAATAGAGCCATGTCTTGCTGATTACAGAGCTCATATATATATTTTTCTCATACTCTCCACTACCTATCTCAATAATGACTTAGTAGTATTACTGAAGTATAAAAAGAAAGTATTTTTAGGTGAAGATCAACAGAAAATGTACTAAAAATACAGAGTCCTGATTATGAAGGAGCAATTCCAACCAGCAAGCCAATATTATGCCAGGAGTTTTAACCTACTCTATAGCAGAACTTAGGGCAGTGGTAAGCCTTTATGATTGCAATATTAAAAAATCTGTGCAAAAGTGTAAACTGGTATACGTATCTATCAGAGATACTTAAGGAAAGAATATCAGTATCACAACCAGGAATCTCAGCAAATGGTGGATTTAATATTTGCTTATATAAATAAATTTCAGCTTCTAGTTCAGGCAATACTATGATCAAGATAACCTGAAAATCCATTTCCCACAGTTATCTAGAAAGAAACAAATATTTATTTGAATGAATAGATGTGCACATGGGAAATTGACAGGAGCTGTGAACGAAAAGGGTACTGAAAACCAAGGCAGCAAGCTTGTGATGACAGGGTGGTAGTGAATGGCAAGAGGCATTGTCTCAGTACTCTAGGGCCTTGGAAAATTTAATGCCCACTGGAGGAGGGCGTGGCTAATGCCTTTGATCCTGTGAGTCAAGAGTTGGGCTTTAGATACATCAATGAAGTTGAATCATTCACTGTGAAGGTAGATTAGAAGAAAATTTGCCCACTGCCATGGGACTTGTCTGTCTTGTTCTAGGCTTTGAGTGGAGAAGAGTGTCTCCTGAGAAATTTTGACCTATATCTCACCAGGGTTGGGAATTAAATGATAGTTAAACCCCTGGATAGCTTGGTAGAAAAACCCCCAAACCTTTATAGAAAGATGTCCCATCAATCAGGCCTCACAGAATTCCCACAGATAAGGTTAAGCATAAGATGAACTCACAATTCAAAAAAACAAAACAGTTGAAGAAACAATCCTCTATGACCAAAAGACAGCAGGACTAGACACCCAAGAACTTTGGACAACATAACAATCTATTAGAGACTGTGATAGTTTATGTGTCAACTTGACTGGGCTAAGGGATGCCCAAATAGTTGGTAAAACTATTTCTGGGTGTGTCTGCGAGGATTTTTCTAACTAGCATTTCAATCAGTTGACTAAGAAAATCACCCTCACCAATGTGGGTAGCATCATCCAATCAATTGAGGGCCTAAATAGGACAAAATGGCAGAGAAAGGGCAACTTTTCTATTTGATCTGGGACATCTATCTTTCCTTGCCCTCAGATACCCTTCTTCTGGTTCTCAGGTCTTCAGATTCTGATTAAGATTTACACCACTAGCCTGCTTCATTCCTAGGCCTTTGGACTTGGACTAAATTATGTCATTGAATTTCTTGGTTCTACAGCTTTCAGATGGCTGATTATGGGACTTTTTGGTTCTATAATCATGCAAACAAATTTCTATAAGAAATCTTCCTGTGTATATATAGCTGTATATCCTATTGGTTTGGTTTTTCTGGAGAATCCTATGCAGAGATCATAAACATTCTATCATGTTTAGAAAGATTAAAAACAGAAAATATACAAACCTAAGAAAAAACCCAGACAGGATTAAAAAGAACCTGCATATTTAAAAAAAATAACTAAGTAGAACTTCTAGAAATAAAAAATATATAGTCATAGAAATAAACTTCCCTGTGTGTGAGTTAAATAAGAATTATTGAGGCAGAGAGTGATATCAGAGAATTACCCAGGATTCAGCAGAAAGAAATAAAAATAAGCAAGAGAGGTGAAAAAATATAGATAAGAGAGTTTTAAAAGTCCCATATACAACTGATAGGAGTTTTAGAAGGTAGAACAGAGAGAATGTGAGAGAAGCAGTATTCAATGATATAATAGGAATTTTTCAAAACTTATGAAAGGTGAGTTCATAATGCACAGTAAATCTTCAGTAGAATAAATAAAAGTACAATGTAGCCACATTATAGTAAAATTTCAAAGAGAAGAAGAGCATCTTAAAAGCAATCAGAGAGCAGAGACAGATTATGTACTCAGGAAGAACATTAAAGGTAGCAGCAGATTTCTCACCAGTAACAGTAAAAACCAGAAGACAATGGAATAATCTCTTCAAAATGCTGAGTGCAAACAATTTATCTAGAAGTTTATATTCTGTTTATTTTTTTAATCAAGAATGAAGTGAAACAAAGACATTTTCTGACAAGCAAAAACTGTTTACCACTAACATTGTTACTGAAAAGGATACTAAAGAATATACTTCAGAAAAGAGGAAAGTGCTCTTAGAAGGTAAATGTATAATATAAGAAGCAATGTTTATAAGTTGGTGAGTGCAGATTTGTTAAATTACAGCAATGCTGTGTAATTTGAAGAACCAATTAAAATAGGACAGTAATACCATAAGAGATGGAGGGTTGACATTAAAGTATTCTAAGGTCCTCATATTGTTCAGGATGAGAGCAGAGCTATTGGTTAACTAAGTGAAAACCATGTTATGTCAAGTACATATGTTAAAAATTTAAGAGTAATGTTAACAGTGTGGAAGTAGAGTACATAATTTCCAAACCAGTGGGAGGGGGAAAGGAATAAAGAAAATTAGTGATCTAAAAAGCAGAGGATAAAAAGAAATAGGATGACATGCACAAATTTAACAAAATATTTCAGTTATGAGATAGATGGAAAGTGAGAATGATTTTATAACTTAGTAAGCATATTGGTCTATAAAATGGTAAGACACTCCTTCCTACCAGAGCAAAATTCTAGTGACACCAATATAGTGATTGGAATGGGTAGGTAGAAACTATACTGATGTAAGAGAATACTATAGTAATTATTTTTTTCCAGGGGAAATGTATCCATTCCAGTTTTACCCTCACAAAAAACATTCTGAAATTTATTAACTTAAAATAACCACAGTCATTTTATTATCTCATGATTTCTGTGGGTCAGGAATTCTGAAAGGACTTGACTGAGTGGTTCTGGTTTGTAATCTCTCATGTGGTTACAGGCAGATTGTGGCTTGAGTTGGAACAGCAAAGGGCTGGAGTAACTAGGGGCTGGTTGGGCAACTTTTTCTCATCATGTGGTCTCAGGGCCTTTCTATGAGCTCTCTCCTTGTAGGGTATTTGGGTTTATAACATAACAGTCATGGGGTAGTTAAACTTTAAATGGTGGTTCAGGGCTCCAGTGCAAGTGATCTGACAAGCAAAGTAGAAGTGGTATCACCTTTTTTTGACCTACCCTTGAAAGTTACATAATGTCACTTCTGCTGCATTCAAGTTACACTCCAATAACAAGTCCATCCAGGTTCAATGGGAGAGCACAGGGATTACACCCCCCACCACACCCTCTTGATAGAAGGGGTGTTAAGGTCACATTGTACAATAGTGTGTGGGATGGGGGACATTGCTAAGGCTATTTTTGGAAAATACAATCTGCCACAGTATAGGTGTTGATACATTTAATAAATTGATTGAAGAAATGAATATAAATAAGCTAGAGGTAATCATCAGGAAAATAAACTTATTATATATAGCAGAGAAACATTTAAAATTTTTAATGAAAGTCAGGAATAAAAAAAACAGACACAAAAAGAAATTATGGTTAAGAGAAAATGGGAAATGAGATGGCAAAATAAATTCTGAAAGGTGATTACAATAAATATAAGTGGGCCAGACTCACACACCAGGATCCAGCCTGCTATTGCCTGCCTTCAGCTATTTGGTATTCTAAAGCTTTAATAATACCAAATAGCTGAAAGTAAATGAATGGAAAAATATATACCAGGAAAGTAAAATTGGGTACTAATTTTACTATCAGATATACTAGAATTCAAAGCAACAGACAGTAGATTTCAAAAACAGATGGAAAAGGAATGTTCCAGAGTATGTAACAATGACGAACACACATTTACTCATATAGCAAAATGTATTAAATGTCTACAATATTTTGGCATTGTTCTAGGTTTGAAGGATATGCCAGAAACCAAAATAAACAGAAATACTTATCTTTTTAAAAAGATTTTATTTATTTGTTTTTAGACAGAGGGGAAGGGAAGGAGAAAGAGAGGGAGAGAAACATCAATGTGTGGTTGCCTCTCGAGTGTCCTCTACTGGAGACCTGGCCTGCAACCCAACCATGTGCCTTGACTGGGAATGAAACCAGTGACCCTTTGGTTCTCAGTCTCGTGCTTAAGTCACTGAGCTACACCAGCCAGTACCACAGAAATATTTATCTTAATTAGCATTTACATTCCATACAACACAACCTCAAACATTTCAGCTACACTGGGCAGAAATGGAAAATAAAATACATAAACCTGGAAGTGTGGCTGGAGACTTTAACATTCTCTTTCTAAAAACTGATGAATAAAGAAGACAAAAAAAATAAAGCTATTGAAGATTTGCATGACATGATTAATAAATTTTAACTAATGGGTATAAATAGAATTTGACACTCAACAAATGGATTGTACATTCTTTTTTTTATTTCAAAGATTTTATTTATTTATTTTTAGAGAGAGGGGAAGGGAGGGAGAAAGAAGGGAAGTGAAACATCAGTGTGTGGTTGCCTCTAGCATAGCCTGGACATGGCTTGCAACCCAGGCATGTGCCCTGAGTGGGAATCGATCTGTCAATGCTTTGGTTCACAGGCCTGCACTCAGTCCACTGAGCCACACCAGCCAGGGCCAGATTATACATTCTTTTTTTAATGCAAATGGCGTGTTTACAACAAGAGAGAATGTGACATACCAAAAAAGCAACCTAAATAAATTGCAAAGCCACATAATACAGGGCAGAGAGTTCTTTGTGAGAACTTTTGGAAGGCGAAGCAAGGGCAAGTCAAATGAGTTTTTGACTCTATACTCTGCAATAGCCTACCTCCCACAAACCAAAACCTAAACAGCAATAACCAGGGCCTATTGCAACAAACTGGACTGTCCCTTTTTTTTTTCCAAATGGGAATTTCTTCTGTTGGCAATGTCTGTTCCTGGTTCTGTTTATCTTTATGGATGCCCTTGTTCTAAGTTTCTTCTCAGGGGAAACAAAATGGTACCCCATCAGTAAAGACAGGCTTTGTTCCCCTGACCCCTGAGCAGGATTCCACCCCTGAAGGACTCTCAGAGTGGCTAATTGGTGCAGCCGGTGTGACTGTGGTGGCAGTGAGGCTCTTCCTTCCCCCTTACCTGGACCCTCCCACTTGAGAGCAAGGTCATTGGGTTTGGGAATTGCCCCAGTCAGAGACAACCTCTCAACTGCCAGGCCTTAGGAGGAAATTCTGCCATCAACTACTAAAGACATCACCAGAACTTCACCAACAGAAATCCGAAGCTGCCAAGCTAATGCATGTCAATTTTTATTAGCAGGGAGGCTGTCTTCAGAAATCCTTCCTGGGTTCAGCCCCTTCCTCAAAGCATTGACATCAAAGTTCTTCCTTGTTCTCAAATATGTATTTTTTCACCTAAGACAAAATTTTAGACCTAAAATGGACATCCCACCCTTTTCTTTCTTCCTTAAAAAAAAACAAACACTTTATTGAGGTATGCTTGATATAGCAAAAGCTGTAGATAATGTGCATAAATTGATGTGTTCGGAGATAAGTATACATGAAACCATCACCATGCCACCATCAGTGTCATAAACATATCCATCACCTCAAAAAGTTTTCTTCCACCAACTTTGTTTTTTCCCTTTTTTTGTGGTAAGAGCACTTAACATAAGATCTACTCCCTCAGCACATTTTAAAGTATACAACACAGTATTGCTAATCATAGACCCTATATTGTACCCCTTTTATTTAATTACAAAGATTCTCTCCATCCCTATTCCCCAGACCTACCTGGGACAGATATTTTTCAGGTCCAGATCTGAGCAATTCTTTTTGTTTCACCCAAATTTTTATTTTGAAAAAATTTCACAGACACATACTGTGATATATAAAACTTCAAATAGTAGTCCCCCACACTTATTATTAAAAAAAATTTAAAACAAAGCTGAGGCAGACAAATAGAACCTCAGAAATCTACAGGATGATCTCTGTATTTATTCCTGGATAGTGGCCTTTCAGACATAATTCTTAACTCTCACCCACATATTTAAAAAATAAATGAGTCTTTTGATTGGCATTTGGAGTATTGGAACCTGAACCCCGGCTTTATTTTTAAAGCCTGTTCCCATTTGTATTCACAGGCAAGCTTTGCTCTCTGGCTCCATCCTGCCTTTTGACATTTAGGTGTTACCTGAGGTAATAAGTGGTCCAGATTTTAGTCTCTGAAGTGGAGATGGGATACCTCCCATCTGCTTCCACCTTGTCCTGGGTTACTACTCAAGGGTTTTTGCATATATAGCTCTGTATTTAATGGTTATGTAGTAGTTAATTTGATGTCACATTTGAAAAACGCGTGTAAAAATGGTCTGTTTCTACAGAAACTTCTTGCGAGTGTTCTTGTAAGAATGGATTTAGGCTAATGTATCCATCCCTGCAGCTGCTATTGACTTACTGTTACCAAAATATCTGCATTTGTGCCACCCAATCTCCATCTCGGACCTTCCTGGTGGATATGGGCAACACTTTCAGGGACATTTCTTGTTAGGCAAGTTATCTAACCTCTTTAAAATCTAGCCTCCTCCTTTGTTAAGTGTGGATAATGGTGATAGGTATCTGAGAAATCGTTGGGTGGTTTAAGTGACATAATACATAGAAAAGCAGGTGGCTTACAGAATACTGAATAAATACTGGGCAGAATTATTCCCCCTAAACTTTCTGAAGGTCCCAGTTCATCTAATTAGAAATGCTCAAGCTGAGGGACCTTCCACAATGTCTCATCCACACGCCTCATTTCTGTAGGAGGCCACTGAGGTCAGCATCATCCCCTAAACCAGCCAGGGTAGACCCCGGGGTTCATCCACCAGGCTCCTCTCTGCTTGAGAGCAGATGGCAAGGAAAGCAGACAAAGCAAGGCAAGAGAAGCAACAACTTGCTCTTGAACGGGCTGGCAGCCCCCCTCTCCCCTTTCAGCCTCATCCTGGGCTAGGAGCGCGTGCTGGGAAGAGGATTAAATCAATGCCAATTCACATCTCTCCAGAAGCTGGCTCCCTGATCCGAACTAATAAGCAAATCATTAGTGAATTAGGGCTGGGGAGGGCTTGATGCAGCGCTCCTCAACTCCAGCTGTAAGACAAGTGGAGAAGCCCCAACCCCCTTCCTTAGCGACCTGAAAATGTTCACACCAAGGATATTTTCTGTGTTAAAGCAGTGATAACACTTTTCCCACCCCCATCAGCCAAACCCCAGAATACTTGGGGACCACTGAGGGCAGTCATTACCTTTCTTTTCCTCTGAAAGGTCATGAGACTCTGTGCCACAAAACCTCCCCTCTCCCACCAGGCTGAAACCCCTGTGTTCTCTGCTGTGTGTGGGTCTAGAGGCCTTCAGAGCCTGACATGCCAAGATGTGTTCCCCGCTTCCCCGCCCTGGCACAAACTTGGCCCCCTCGCTTATTTCCCCGAGAAAGCCCATTATCTCTCATTTACATCTAAACTAGCTTTTCATACTATTTTAAAGGCCTCTCCGCCCCTTCTGTAATCTGCCTGCGAATGAATTAAAAGTTGATTCTTGAAACGCACAAATCTTGGGGGCAGTTTCTTTTTCCTTCTTATTTAAATCATATGCTGTTTTGGACTAACCCTTTTATTTCCTCCCAATTATGATTTCTGGTGTGTTTTCCAGAGCTTTACAACATGGCATCTGATTATACACAAAGCTTCAGAATAAAGCCCTGTTTTTTCCTTCATTAACGACACAAAGGATGGCTGTGTGATCCACACAGCACTTTGTGATTTAATGCAGCTTTACAGTCTAAATCGCACCCGGCTTGGCCAAAGCAGATTTGGGAGTGAATCAACGCATTTTCTTGCTGCCAGGAGCTCCCTTGCAGATTCCAGCAAATTCTTTCACCACACGGAATTAGCATTTGATTAAGCTCTGCAGACACGTTCAAACTTTTACCACTGAGCGCAGGCACGGCTGCAGTAATCTCCCGAGAGGGGGAGGCACTAAGAGCAGCCGCTGCTACTGCTCCCCACTCCCACCCCTATCCCCAAAGGGTATATTGCAAAAATATTGTGGGAGTGGTGGGACATGGGTGGTGTATGAGAGAAGAGAGGATGCCAGAAAATGCGAGGGCCCCAGAGAGAGAGCAGGATTGAGGGGTGGGGGCTGATGGGATGGAACATCAGATGCAAACTTGAGCCAGAACCACCCTTTCTGACCCAAACTCTCGTTAGACACGTTCTCTCAGCCAATGGGTTCACCAGGAAGGTACTTCGATTTTATGATTCTCTGACGCGGGCTAATGTGACCTTCAACCAGAACTCGGCCTGTCTTGGGCTTGAGGGTGTGTGTGGGGGGTGGTCTTTCCCGGTGCTCCTGACCAACCCTGAGGTCCTTTCGGTGGCATTTGCTGCCCCTCCCAGCCACCTCCACTCAGACAAGCTCGTGATTCACTTCCAGGAAAGAGAGAGGCAAGTTATGCCTCCCAACAGCCTGGGTTTAAAATCTCGTCCATTTCCATTATGCAAATGCTAGCAGCGGAAGTTTATCAAACAGGGGCTTTGTACCTAGAAAACGGGTGTGCCAGCGTGGGAGGGGACTATAAAGGCTTTATTGCCACAACTTTGGGGTGATTGCTTCCCTCGCAAATGCCAGGAGCACGATTGAATTATGCAGGTCTTCCCAAACAGGTGGCAATAAAAACTTTACAGCTTCCCACACCATCACATATTTTGTTTATGCCTCTTAGGTGTCTTATTTTGTTAGAGTTTTTTGTTGTTGTTGTTTTGCTTGGACCCTTACGTTACTATGGAAACGGGAGTAAGTGGAGGTGATTCTGGGATACCTGGTAAGGCAAATACAAGGTAAGTCAGTTATTGGGGTGCTCTGATGTTACCCTTGTTTGAGGAAATTATTGAGGCTGTGTGAGGAGGGGAACCGATTAGCTCTGGAATGTCAGAGCCATTTCAGAAGCCCGCACCATCGGTGTAGGGAAGGAAAGGAACGTGCATTTTCCACATTTTGTCCATTTTACAGATGGTGAAACAGAGGCATAAAAAGTATCTTTTCAGCAGTCACATCACAAGTCTGCCCCATAGGAAGAAAAAGAACAGGAGTCTATCTCCTGCGTGCCTGTTTGTCCAGGGTCTTCCTAGAGCTTCAGAACCAAAATTAGGGGTTTATTTTTGGTAACCTGAGGTCAGGCTGCAGTGACATCTGCTGGCAAAAGCAGAACTGGCGAAAACAGGTTTTTCTGTTGCTGGCAGCTGCCAAGCCAGGAGACTGGGGACCAACTATATTGGGGACTTGTGGATGGTGTGGTTGGGAAAGATGGTTGCACAGGCCTTTCTGAGTGTGATACAGAAGACAGGCCCAGCCAGCAGGGAGCAGGAGTAAGGGTGCAGAGGGTCCAGACTCCAATGGCTCCAGATGCTCTTTCAGTTCTAGGAGGTACAATTCTCTAATGAGTGAGAGGAAATACCTGAAGTGGACCTCTTGGTTCTTGTCAACAAGAAGAGTTTCTCTGATTTAGGCATCCTGTTCTGCTGTCTCCTTTGGGAAGAGGGTGTTGAGACTCTCATTTCTTATAAAAGAGGGGGTGAGGAAGGCAGGTAAGAGAGTTAGGAAGAATTTGAGAGATTCTCACTGAAGCCATCAGCCACCACAGTAAGAAGGGGCCCTGCAGAGGAGATTTTCCTTGGGATGCTCCTGTGTAGACAATGGAGTCCCTCATCAGAATGAGGAAGTGGGTCGAAGACATTATTGGAGATGAGGAGGAAGACCTGGGATTCACAAACTATTTTGTAAACTCGAATGAAGTCCCACATTGCTCTGAGCCTTGGAAGACCAAATGTAATATGTGCCCTAGCTCCTTCCCTTGGGGATATGTCCTGAGTAAGAGTGTGATAAGCATCAGCATTTGTAGAATTTTACATTCAGTTAAGGTCTGTTGAGTTCCTGCTCTGCAAAACTCATTGCCTAGAGATCTCTTTTGCAAGGATGTCTGATCCCCTGGGAGGCTCTGCCTGACCATCTCAGAGTCGTCTGTGGCAATGCTATTCAAAGAGTGGTCGGCAGACCACTGCTGTTCGAGAGGAATTTGTTACTTGTTAGTGAGAAGATAGGTACAAAGACTGAGTATAAGCATTTAGAAATTTAGCAATACAACAGGGTAGTTTTACACTGGTTGAATCCAAAAAGTGAAACTTTGTACTTTTTAAATTTCATTTTTTCCCTAGTGATTTATTTTTATTGTATTCCATTTAAGATTTGTCTATGAGAGATTGGGAAAACAAAACAATAAAAAACAACTGGTCCTTCACTACAGATACTTTGAGAAGCACTACTTTGTGGGGTCCCATAGCCACCCTCTAACAGCATCCTCCTAACAGTAGATTGGAGGGAGATGTGCGTAGCTGGTTTCTTAGTAAATGAAACTATGAATTATGGACAGAGAGCCCTGTTCTACGCAGGCAGCTGTGCTGGCAATGTCTTGCATAGGACACCCATCGGGTTGTAGGTGCTGACTCTCAGGCCTCTCAGCTCTCTCAGCCTTGCTGGGCCACACCTGCCTCCCTAGGATGGGGGGGCACCCCCTGGGAATTGTTTCCCAATTGATCTTCTCATACTTTGAAAGTGTGAAAAATGAGCCTTTTCTCAGCACTCCCCTTTCTTTTTGTCCTAAGTGAACCTGAGTGCATGGCAGAAGCTATCTAACAGGCAAATGAGATTTCATGATCTAGTTCATTAGGCTGTGAATCCCTGGGCCCTGCTATCCACAGAAATGCTGCTGTGGCTCATATCTCCATGGGGACACATTCTTTGCACTATACTTATTAGTGCTGTCCATGCTGCCCAAGTGCCTCTACCTGCACTGCATCCTTGGTGCAGCCCTCCTGCTTCTCTGGGCTGAAAAAAGGGCTTGGGGATAATCTGACTAGGGGTGAGGTGGGGTGGAAGGTCTTAAGACTTTGGGCAAATTGTCTCTCTTAGCCTCACTCTTCTTATCTGCACAATGCATATAATAATACCCATGTAATGCAAGTTAAGTTGTTAAGAATACTGTACTTTCTGAGACTGTTTAAGGGCTCCAAAAATATTAGTTCTTGGTATGTGATTATCGCTGTTTTCTAATTATTGATTTTGTGATCTTGGGAAATTTGACCTAAAGCTTCTGTTTTCTTGTGTGTAATATGGAGATTATAAGGGTCTCCTTTGTATATTTGTCATGAGGAGTAAATGAAATGATGCATGGGGTCAGGAGAACACCCATGTGAAAGTTCCCTGCATTTTCTCTCCCCCTCCCACTCAAAAGGTTGATTACTTCAGACTTTTTCTGTCTTGTTTTTCCAGGTTTTCCCTTCTCTGGGAGGGGCACAATCTTCTGTGCACCCTGCTCCCACCCCAACCCACTGGCTCACTTTAGTGGGCTGACCAGAGGGCATTTTGTCCAGGCAAGAGGGATGTATTCTTGTGGGGCAGGATGGCAAGGGAGTGTCTGCCTGTGTATATGTATGGGCCCCTGCCCTTCCCCCATGTGACTTGAGCTAGAAAGGCCAAGAACACTGTTATGTCCTTGGGGCATTGTCAGGCATTTTGGTAAATGCAGGCCAGGTCAGGAGACACCAGCCACAAGTCTGTACCTAAAAACACACATCTGACCACTTATGTGGTTCAATTTTGTTTTGTTTTTTTTTTTCTGTTTTTTAAAAAACTGACCTTACCTCCAAGCTTGCCTAGAGCCAGCTTATTTTTAAAGTACATGGACAGTCACTTTTACTTGATGTTACTAATTTTATAAATTATATCCCCCCCAACCTTTTCTTCTGGTAGAACATTCCCCACAATCTTTAACCTAAGCCAGCGTGCCTGGGTGATTCAAACATTTTAAAATAATGAAATAAATATGATCCTGAGACACACTAGCAGTAAATCAAGTCATTATATTAATTATTGTCATGATTGGAGTTCTCTAGAGCTGAAAGGCAATATAGATGACACATATTTTAACACCTATTTACTGTCAAACTCAGTGCTTTTAAATCTACTCTGCATTTTATTTGACTTGTTCCTCTACAAAGTTTTTGATCTCACTGATGATTCTAGAAACCTAATTGAGAACTGTCTACTAGCTGCTAGATGCTAAGCTTACAGTCAGTTACCAGCTGGTATGTGAT
The DNA here is from genome assembly GCA_004024845.1 of Tonatia bakeri. Lineage (NCBI taxonomy): Eukaryota > Metazoa > Chordata > Mammalia > Chiroptera > Phyllostomidae > Tonatia > Tonatia bakeri. The sequence continues at coordinate 18,647 of PVIA01003251.1, read as the reverse complement.
AGAGGCTGGTGGCGAGTGGCTATTGCTTAGGCCCCACCCCCATGTTCACACAGGCCTTGCAGCTTCTGCCATCCTTCCATAAAGCTTAGATGCTTTTGACCTCATTCTGGATATTCCAGCTATTTGGGCTGCCAAACAAATTACCTTAAAACTTGACCTAAAGCTGCTATGTGTTATGCTCACAGATTCTGTGGGTTGGGCATTCAAACAGAGCACAGTGGAAATGACTTATCTCTGCTTCATGACATCTGGAATCTGTGTTGAAAGACTCAAAAGCTGGGGGCTGGAATCATCTGGAAGACTGTGCACTCACATGTCTGGTGGTTCATGCTGGGTGTTGGCTGAGACCTTAGCTGGCTGTAGCCTCTCTGTGTGGCTTGGATTTCCTTACAGTATGGTGACTGGGTTCCAAAGACGAGTGTCCTGAGAGAGAGCCAAGTAGAAGAAGCTCTGTCCTTTTTATGACCTAGCCTTGGAAGATACATAGAAGCACTTCTTTTGGGCACTATTGGTGAGATCAGTCATGGGACATAGACTCCACCTTTGATGGGAAGTGCAAGGGGCCAGAAGAACACATGGAACTATAATATGGACATTTAAAAAAATACAATCGGACACACTAGGGCTGTCTTCGGTGAGGTCTTGTCCTCTCCCCTTGTTGAGAGCTGTTGGTAGTGGTCTTCTGGCTGAAAGGAACAGAGACTTGAGATATCACTCTGTCAGCATTGTTGAGTGGTAGAAATATGATTCTTGATCACAGAGCCTACACAGAGTTCCCCTTAAGGGAACTACCAGAATGACTTTTTATAAACTCAATTTGGATTAGGACATTTTCCTGCTATCTTAGTTCCTTTGGGCTATTATAACAAAGTGCCATAGACTGGTTGGCTTATAAACAACAGATATTAACTTCTTACAATTCTGGCGGCTAGAAGTATGAGATCAGGGTGTCAGCATGCCAAAGGTCTAGTAAGCATCCTTTTCCAAGTTCCAGACTGCTGACTTCTTGTTATAGCCTCACATGGTAGAAGGGACAAGAGAACTGTCTACAGGGCACTTACCTCATTCATGAGGGCTCCACCCCCATGACTTATAAGCACGTCCCAAAGGCTTTGCCTCCTAATACCATCATATTGGAAATTAGCTTTCAACGTGAATTTTGGAGGGACAAAACATGCAGTCTATAACATCTACTTAAAATACTTTTTTAATGCTTTCCCTTTGGGCTTAGGAAAAAATGCAAGCTTTTCAGTGAGGCTTATGAGGCATACTTCTCTAACCCTATCTCTTATCACTCACTTTCCTCCCACTCTGAGCTCCACTTTACATCTCAAACCACCTGTGGATTTTAAACAAAACATTGCCTGCACAAAATGGTGCCTAATTTGTGACACTTCTTTAACAACTCCTTCCCTTGTCTAGATGTTAAATTTTCAGGCTCTGAAGGATCCTTGGATCCTTGGAGATCTTAAAACCAGCCACTATTCCTCAAGAATATTCTCTATGATAGAATCGCTTGGCCAAGAGAGGCTTACAGCCTCAGCCACGGGCAAAGTCAGAACCCGCCCATCTTCCATCACTTTCTGGAACACTGCTGCCCAAAGAAATATAAGGTGAGTCACAAATGCAAGCCATGTAAGTAATTTAAAATTTCCTAGTAGCCACATTAAAAAGAGTGAAAGGAAACAGGTAAAATTAATTAATTAATATATTTAACCCAGTATATCCAAAATATTTCCCATTCTTTATTCACACCAAGTCTTTGAAATCTAGTGTGTATTTTACACTTACAGTATGTGTCCATTAGAACTGGCCTCATTTCAAATGTTCAATAGCCATGCATACCTACTGACTATGGTATTGGGCAATGTACACTCAGGACATTTCATCGCCACAGAAACTGCTATTGGACAGCTCTGGTCTAGAGTATATTTGCTATATATAAAAAGTATAAGAAGTATAATCTAAGATGTACCTGAGTTTCATGTACCAGAGTTGTCCTTGAAAAGTTGAGTTTAAATAGAATTTTGCAGAATTAAATGATGCTTAAATACTCTAGAAGATCTATTTAAAAGGAATTTGAGGCCAATTAAAAAATTTAATTGGAAATAATTTGAAACTTAACAGAAATTTTGCACGAATGATCACAGTACATAGAACAGCCATATATGATTTTTATACACTTTCACCAATTTTACCACATTTGTTTTATCACTTGTATGCACATACACATATATGATTTTTCTATACTGTTTGTAAGTAGGCTGCATATATCATAACCCTTTGCTCTTAAATATATCAGTATTTCTTAAGACTATTGTCTTATATATCCACAGTGCAATTATCAACAATATGGTTATCAACTTCAGTAAATTTAACAATGCAACATTTCAAAATCTAATCTACCATTCATATTCCCATTTTGTCAATTGCCCCAATAATGTTTCTAATAACATTTTCCTATTCTGGTATAGAATCTCATCTAAGGCCAAATATTGCATTAGATGACATGCCTCTTTCTTTTCCTATGTGGAACATTTCCAGTCCAATTATTTTATAGTGAAGATTTCTTTATAAGTGAGTTTCTTCTCCCTTCCACCTCCATCTTATTTATTTTGTAAATTTGTATTTTCAATGTTTTGGAGTTTCTTAAGGGCAGAGTGCTATTGTTATACAAAAGTGGATAAGAGACAAGAGGCTCCACCAAAGCCCTAAGATGCCCTTTCCAGTTTGGAGTAAGGCCTCAAATTTTAGTTTTGAGATAGGAACTCATGAATTCAGCTTTTCCTGATCAAGAGACTGGCCCCCTGTCAACCCCAGTAGATCACTTGCTGGAGTGATCATGCCACAATCCTGTGTGTTTCACCAGCCACTGGGGCCATGGGGTTACTGGATCCTCTCCTCTGTCCTTGCATTCTTGGGGACTTTTGTGTGTGCGCCGGCGAGCCCACCAGGAGGGCAGGCAGTGTCTGGCTGGAAAGCTGACTTTCCCACTCCTTGATTTAAGACTCTGCTCCTCTACAAGTTCACATAACCTCTCTTGACTGTCTGGATTGAAAAACCAGGCTAGATTTCCCTAAACTCTCAAGAGACCCACACAAGCCCTCTTGTTTGCTCAATTACAGTGATAGGCAGATCACAATGGAAGGGAACACTAAATTAACTGTGACAGCCATTAATATGACCTGCTTGGTGGCAGAGGCTACATTGGGGGGATCACAGATCTGATGGCTATAATGTATTGGTGATGGGGCCATCCCCATTGGCTCCTTAGTGGGTCTTGAACTTGCTGGAAAAGACCAGCCCTGCACACAAGGCCCTGTAGCCATGGCAACAGGCTCTCGCTCAGCAAAACACATAAAGATGATTCATTTTGTTTTCCTTTCTTTTTTTCCACCCAAATTTTCATGTGGGGTTGTAATCTATTTTTAATTTTTTTCCTTGGAGGAGAGGTTATTTTTAATTTTGTTACCTTCCTCCTGGGTTCCTGCCAGACCTGGATTTGAATGACCGAGGGAGGCGGACCGTGCACCAGGCCCAAGTCTTGAAACTTATCTGGGGTTTTCCGGAGTGGGGGCTGGGTAGGAAGGGGAAGTCTGGGGTGGAAATGGTGCAGGAGTGGTCTTGGTATTAAAGCTGGGACCTCACATCCTGGAATTGCTCTTAAACTCTTCCCCAAACTCGTGTCTCCAGCCTTCTGCTGGAGAAAGAAGTGCCCTTGTCATATTTTTTCCAGTTCTCTTGAGTTTGCCTTCAGAAAGTCAAACTCTTTTTTGGTTTGACGGGGTACTTTCATTTCCATTTTTTGTTTGATCTTTGAGGTAGCTAGGTGTCATAGAGACCCCACATGACTATCCATACCAGGAAGCCCTCCTTCCTAGCACAGTGCCAGATACCATTTCTCAGCACCCCTGGCATGTAGGTGGGTGTGGAAGTAGTTCTGGTTAATGGAGTGAGTGCAAGAGTGACATGTGCACTTCCATTTTGAAGCCTGGCTCCAAAAACATACCTTGACATCCTCCTCTCACTGGATACAGTGAGGTGAGGCGATCCCTGGGAGGACAAGAGGCCTTTAGGGGACAGTGGAGCCACTCCAGAAGAGGTTTCAAACCTGTCACGCTATAAACTTATGGGTAAAGTTGCATCTTTATTTCCGCTAACTTATAATGAGATTTAGCATTTTCTTCAATTATGAACAGAGGCAACAAACCAGGGTTGTATTAACAGTACCTGAGATCTTGTCTCCAGTAGAAATCACAGACATTTCATATCATATTACTGTTGTTATGCATATCTCAAAATATCATTTTCACTTCTCACTTCTTTGAAGCTGCAGAAGTTATTAGACCTGCCAGTCTGTCTTATTAATTACTGCATTAATAAAGAAGCATATATATTATAATATCACAACTGTGTTTTTTTATTTTTATAACTACATTTCAATGTAATTGGTTTTCTTTTTAATTTTATTTTATTTTATGCATTTACAAACCTTCTTCTGAGAAGCAGCTCATAAACTTCTCCAGATTGTCAAAGGAGTACATGGCACAAATGGACAGAAATCCTGGCACCATGGCCCTGAATCACCACATGCAACTGTGATGTGAATGAGTGACAAACATTTTATTAGGCTATGCTAGGGACATTTAGAGAGTGTTTGTTAAAACAGCTAGTATTCCTTACTCTGATTGATACTCTAGGACAAGGGACAGCATATCACTCCATTGTATAGATGGAGAAATGAAGCTCACATATGGCAGGTGGCTTGCCCACTGTCACACATTCATAAAAATGACACTGACATTCAACTCTTGTCTTCCTGACCTCAGTCCAGGGCTCTCTCAGGCTCCCCACAGGGTCCTGTCTCTTCTGTAGCTAAGCCTCAGAATGCTTCTGTGCAGAAGTGGTGTGGTAAGACATCTTCCTCAGCCTGAGTGTTCACTGGATTTTTGTGTCCATGACAAAATCTTGCTGAACAAAGCTCCAGAACTTTCGGTGGTGATAGGAATGATCTATGTCTGCATTATCCAGTATGACAGCCACTAGGCACATGTACCTATTAAGGACTTGAAATTACCTAATAGGACCGAAAAACTGAATTTTAAATTTTGTTTCATTTTAATTAATTTAAATAATACGTATTTATGACTACTGTACTGGACAGGGTAGCTCTAGAGCAGTGTTTCTCAACCTTTACCAGGTATTAGAATTATGTTGAAGGCTGGTTAAAGCAGTGCTGGTCTCCACGCCCAGAGTGCCTGATTTAGCAGGTCTGGGCCAGGCCACTGAATCTGCACGGCTAAATAGGTTCCAGATAATGCTAATGTTACTAGTTCATTCTTGATCTCAACACTGCTGCTCTTGGGGTTCTTATACGTTTTTGCTTGGGGGAGTCCTGTCCTAAGCATTGTAGGTTGTTTGGCAGCATCTTGGCCTTTATTTGATGCTGGTAGCATGCTGACAAGGCCTGCCTCTAATTGTGATAACCACAAATGTCTCCAACTATGGCCAATGTTCACTGGGGAGCAAAATTCCCTGTCCCATCCTCAGTCCAGAACCACTGGTCAAGACATACACAAAGACCTTTTTTTTTGTTTGTTTGACATCAGAGTTTGAACATACTACATTAAAAAAAAATCTCTAATTTAAATCTGAATTTAATTTCTTCTAACATCTGCTAGAAAAATGCCAAAAAACTTATTATGTTTCAGCAACACACCAGACTAGGTTGGATATTTTTCCATCAAAAATAATCAATTGTGTCTATGGCTGGGTATTCATGGGGCACTAAATGATCATGCTGCCTTTTTGTGCTGGCCAATGCCACTCTCTGCCCCCATATTTCCCTTCTTTCTATGTCCTGTTCTATTTTATCCTTCACAGTCTCCCCCCTTTCTTCCCTTATCTCCCTTTCTGTTTTCTAGACTCTTCCTTACTTTTGTGCCAGAATTCTGGTCCCCATCTTTCTCTCTTTTGTCCATTTCTCTCTTTTCTTCTCTTCAAACCCTGGCCCCTCAGTCTCCTTCCTTGCTTCCCCATTCCTCCTTTCCTTGCAGCACAAGCTCTTTTCTAGTCCTCTGTGCTGTTTATTCTCTATTGTGGTTATTTCTGCTGGCTCTGGCTGTGTTTCCCACTTTCCTCTTTTTATCTCCAGTCTATGTTTGTCTTGGGCTGGCCAAGTTTGGCCTCTGGCCCCAGACAGTCTTGGCTCTGGCTCCGACTCTGATTCTGACTCTGACTCTGCACCCGCTCCCTGCCCCTCCATCCCTTGACTTCCTTTCAGAGCAGAAGCCCCCCAGTACCCCTAAATGTGACACACATTTGAAAGGTTTGAGACATGTAGATAAGAAAAGTAAATGGGACAAGCTTTCTCAGCCAGAATTCAATCAGCAAAGTGCCAAGGATTTAGTTAGTGCTTCTTTTAAATTGACAATTTAGAAATTGTTGTCATCATCATAGTTATGGGGAGTAAGAAACAATCTATGTCAGTGGGACAACCACACTTGGCTTGGCATTTGTCTTGTGGAGAAGTCAAACATGTCAGAGGCTTACTTTCTCACATGGAGGTGACATTACACAAACAAGGTGGTGGGAACTCTTTAAATCACCTGCAATATTGCAAGCAGTCAACCAATAGCTCTTGACAAGCTAGGGCCACACACTTTCCTGTGACCATTGGGTTTTGCTTCTCACAGAAATACTCTTGACAAGAACTGTGCTGCTAATTTGGGGCACTAAGCCTATCTTACTACCCTGACTTTTCTCCACTGTTAGCCCATTTTTAAAAAAGTGATCTTTGAAAAGACTCAGGCTGAAGACTATTTCTACCGACAACTAAGTAGGTGAGATTACTTGGAAATATCATGTTATTGACTAATACATTCTGTTTTTGGCTAACTGTTTGGGCTGGTGTCAGGGGCACTATCTCACACATGGATTGTCCCACTCTATTTAAATCCTTATTCCTCATCATAAAGGCACGGACCGGAGGAGTCCAAGTGAGGCTGGCTCCCAAAGAAAAATCAGACTATTGTAAATTCCTTGAATAAGATGCAAGGTTGACCATACTTCATTCCACAACAAAAGATGGCACTTTAAATCCAAGTGCTCCTGGGAGAGGGGGTAGGACTTGGGCTTTAATTCATGCTAGGTTGTTAAGAACTAATATTAGAAAGTCATTCTCAGTCAGCTTTTGACTGAGGAAGGAAGACCTGTGCGAAGGCTTTGGCTGACCAAGGGGAGTAATGTAAGAGAAGTAATGTTGGAGGAGAGAGGCTCATGCTGTTGAAAGTGGGAGAGGGGCTTGCACAGAAAAAGGCTCCTCTCTGGCATCAATAAAAGCCCAGAAAAGCCACAAGAGTTTCTCCCTGATGTGTTCCCAAGTATGGTGAGTAGCATCCTGCTTTCATCATTGAAACTGAGAACATAAACCTCATATGAAGCAGTGAGGAGGGGCATTGATAAGGAATTGAAATAGGCCAAAAGGAGGCTAGGGAGGGGTATTAGGTAGAAAAGGGACCAGCTGAAACAGTGACAGGGGCATGAATACTTCAGTTAGAACAGCAGTGAGACAAAGGTTTTGTGGGCCGGATGGTGGCCTCAAAGTATTGCAAGATTAGAAGGGCCCTAAGAAGTCTCTCTCTTATGGAGTGTTCTCCACCATAAACCTGCCAGGGTATCCTGTTGTCTTTACTTGAATATGTCCAGCAAAGAGGAACTCATGACTTCTGAAAACTCAATCCAATCCCAGACAGCTTTAACGGTGGGATCTACCTTTGTAATTTCTCTCAATAGGTCTTAGGTGTTATGAAGAGGAAATCCAACTCCTCTTCCACATAACAGACTTTTACACATTTGGCAACCATGTTCATGGTCTCCATGAGCCTCTTTTTTTTTCAACATAATATAGTATGGCCTTGTAAACCTTCATGGTTCCTACTGCCCTCCTATAGATATATTCTAGTTTGTCAATGACCCTCATCAAGTATGATTCTCAGAACTGCACACAGTTCTTGTTTCAGTTAGCTAGTGCTGTGTAACAACCAATCACAAAGATTCCAGCAATATGCAACAATAAATATTTACTTAGCTCCCGAGTCTCTAGATTGGCTGGGGCACAGCTCATCTAGGCTGGGCTTCTCTGGGCAGTCTTGATGATCATAACTGGATTTGCTTATATATCTGGGGTCAGCTGATGTAGGTTAGGCTTGGCTGGAGATATTCAGTCTGTATCATATGTCTTTCAACCCCAAGTAGGAACAGTGGTCTAACTCAAGAACGTTTTTCTCATGGAGATGGCAGATGCATAAGAGAGCAAACCCAGTTGTATAAGTGTTTTTGTCATGTCAAACCTACTAACAAAACAAGCCATATGGCCAAACCTGAAGCCAAGGTAGGTGAGAAACTCTGGCTCTTTCACGGGAAGAACTTTAAAGTGACATGGCAAAGGGCATGGACACAAGGAGGGCCAAAGAGTTGGAGCCATAAACATGGCCTACTGTAGATTTGATCAGTTCAAAACAGAGCTACATTATTTTCTCCCTCTCTTTTTCTGAGCACCATGTTTTAACCAATTTAACCTAACATTTAATGACTTTTTCAGATAACCATACTGATGAATTTGTTGTCAAGTAGAAACTGAAAGATTTTTTTTTTTTTTTTTTTTTTACAAATGCTTGCCAAGCTCTGGACCTGTGTCATTGACCTTTTAGATTCAAATGCAGGACAGTACACTTATTCTTATTAAATTTTTATCTTGATTGAATCAGGGACCCAAAATATTTAAATATGATGGAATCCATACCTTCTTCTCTTTCAAGTCTTTTATTATCTCTAAGTTTCATGTTGTCACTGATGTTTTCATTGGTGTCAATGATAGTAGCAGTGTTGAAATCACTTATTTAAGATGAACAGTGCCTTATATCTCACTGCCAGAGACTGTCTTCTGGATTGCCAGCAGTCCATTATTTTGCATTTCTTGGTTCTTATATTTAATTTAATTTATTTTTTTATTTTTAAGATTTTATTGATTTATTTTTAGAGAGAGGGGAAGGGAGGGAGAAAGAGGAGAGAAACGTCAATGTGTAGTTGCCTCTCATGTGCCCTTTACTAGGGACCTGGCCTGCCACCCAGGCATGTGCCCTGACTGGGAATTGAACCAGCAACCCTTTGATTTGCAGGCCAGCACTCAATCCACTGAGCCACACCAGCCAGGGCCTTGGTTTCGATATTTAAAATCTAGTGTTAATTTCTCCATCTTGTCCCAGGCATGCAAAGAAACTTTGTGGAATTCCTGTTATAATTACATAAAGGATAGGTAGGAGAGAGAGAGAGGAGATGGGACAGTGCCATTCCAGTCTTAGTAAGCAGAATGAACAATATCCCCAGATAAGGGTGAGTGGGTAGATAGGTGGGTACAGAGTCTTCATACAGGCACAGTAAGTTCATGATAAGGGCCATGGGAGATGAAACCTAAAAGGGAAGTTGGCTTCATGTTATGAGAGATTTTAGATACCAGTATAAAGATTTTGGAATTGTTCTCACTGTTATTGGTTTTCAAAAAATTTTGCAGAGTACAATGGCTCCTTAGAGGGGTTACCTTGCCTGGAGGACCGTGACAGAAACTGCTTGTCCCCCATTATTTGTTCTCTTCTTCCTCAGTTACAGTGCTTCCTGATTTTTAGCAGGACACATAGGTCCCCAGAAAAAAAAAACTGCATTTATCAGCTTCCCTTCCACTTAGGTATAACCTTGTGACCATGTTTTAGCAAATAGGTTTTAAGTAGAAGCCATGTGTGTGTGTGTGTGACTTCTTGGGAATGTTCTTCAAGGCACGAGGTGCACACTTATTCCTCCCTTCCAGCTGGCTGATTCTGAAGTGACATTGGAAACTATTCATGGCAGAGTAATATAATAGAAATAACTGGAGTCCCTGACCACATAGAGTGCCACACCAGTAATGCAATCATTACTATAAATTTATTTATTTTAGCAAGAAACCAAATTATATCTGTGTATTATGTTGGATTTTTCCTACAGTTAACCCAATCCTAAGAGGACAGGAGACCAAATGAAGAGTTCCTCGTTTATCTGTTCAATTTATTGGGGCTTTGTTAAGGAGAAAGGGCCACAATCCTGTGCAATGGAGATCCACAGAGGGTTCCTGAAGTGGTGAGGTATACAATAATACCTGTGCTTGATAGCAATACCAACAAAAAAGACAAATCTGGCTGTGCTGTGCAAAAGAGATCCAATACTGGTGTGAGACCAGTTGGCTCCTGACTGTCCCTGTGCATGCTGGGCAGGTAGCCATGATATGAGTGATTGGGAACCGCATATGTCTCCCCTCCAACAACAAACCAGTTTCCACAGCTATAAGCATGTGTTACTCAGCCACACCATTCCCCTTTCCCTGCTCCACTCTTTAGTCATCTTTCTACTCTGGCGATTTGGTCTCCAGAGTCCTGTTGGGTGGGTCATGACCCCAAGTTAAAAGATGCTAGATTCTGCCTGGAGTACAAGGATGCTGCCTGCATGAGGGTCCTTGAAGCAATGGCTAAACATGCCAACATGTTAGTCACCAGAGTAACCTTTATTTCTATTGTTTGTATTCTCAATTACCATGAGAAAATACCTGTTTACAGCAATAAACAACAAATGGCCCCTCTCCTACATCTAACAATGGATGGGGTGAGGACATGAGGGGATTTTAGTACAAATTTCACAACCATCAAGTTACATTTATAACATTTTTATTTTTATGAAATTGAATTAAAGGTGGCCAGGAGCTCCAGTCTACCAAATTGCAGAAAACTTGACCTAGGTCTCTGTATAAATGGAGTCACTTAGACATTTAAAAAAAAATCTCAGTCATTTTATGGTTCTTCCCCCAGCTTCTAAGTTCTGGTGGGCTTATCATTGTTCTGGCATGTGAGTGGAGCCTCTACTATGAAGCTGGTTTCTGTCCTGCCCTGGTCCTGTGCTACCAGAGTGAGCATGCCACATGTGTTTGGTTATTAGCCCCCCACTTCACTGCCTGTGCATGGAAAATGCCCATATCCTTTCTATACCCAGCTTGCATGGTACATGTGGTTACCCAGCTGCTTCCTTATCTGGCCGTAGAGCTTCTTGGTTCCCTCTCAACCATTCTGGGCCAAGCTGAGCTGTGATCCTTCTCATTTCAAACCCTAAGATATGCTACAAACACACTCACTCTACCCCCTGGACACTATCTTGGCTTGACCTTCAGCTTCTTTGAAAGGCTCCTTTGGTCAGAGACTCACCCCAACTCATCTGTCCTTTCCCTAGCATTCCTCTTGTCCTTTTCCCAAGGGAACAAGCAGCCTTAGCTGGGGATGAGCTAAAGAAGCATATCTGATAGTGTACTTATAAGTATCTAAACTCTAATCACTTCTCTCTAATTTTCTCCTCTAGCCAACTGGTGTAACCTTGATCTACTTTGATACTAGAACATGCTTTCGTTCCTTCTCTGTTTTTTGCTGCTCCATTGTATGTTCTGGGCCCCTTAAGTTCTTATTCTTGTGGTACTCAGAAACATTTGTTCTCTCAAGAGCGCTATGCTTGTCATTGAAAGCTCTGCCTTTCCAACTTTGGACTCTCCTTCAAGTTTCCTAAAATCTGTGCTGAAACTCACATGGCTTCTTTGTTTTCATCTATATTCTCACCCTTCCCCCTACACCATGAATAACACTGACATTTGTCATGCACCAAATGCTTGTGGAGGCAAGAGGAAAAATGTAGAAAAGTAAACCCTGTTATTTCAAGATATTATACCCCTCCAATGGGTTTCTTTTCTAATTATCAAACAAATGGCCAAACCTCAAAAGAAAGTGGATTGTGGATACTGTAGGTAGTCTCTGTGTTTATTGTATCCCTTTCTCTGTGGACATCAGAAAGAATATGCTAGAATATTCCATTGCTTTGCTGCCTTTCCTATTTCTGATGTGGATATCATCCATGATTGCTAACATAAACTAGACCATAGCTTAGAGACAGAACTCTGGTGCCGCACTGGCTTAGCTCTGTATAACAGACTGCATTCTTATTCCTATTTCTTGCATAACATTTGAAGAATTCAGAACATTTAGGATGAGGGTAAATTTTGGTTAATTTGAATTTCTGTTTAAATGAGGTCCTGCCTCTTCTCCTTCTCCCAGCATATATGATTGATTGCAAAAATGGCCACAAATTTTTCCTTTGTCATCAAGACATAGAAACACATTCTCCACCCCTTGATCTTGACCTTAGCTATGTGATTTGTTTTGGCCAGTGAGATCTTAGCAAACATGACACAGCAGAGGCTTACAAGGTGCACTGGGACTCACCATCCATGTTCTTGAGCCTTGGGCTACCCTGCTGGAGGATGGGAGATCTGTGGTCTAGTCACTTCTGTGACCTCAGCTGACCTAGCAGCTGACCACAGACTCATGAGTGAACCTGCCTGAGATCTGAAGAACTGCTCAGCCCAGCCAAGCTCAAAGTGCCAGTTCACCGATTCTTGAGCTACACAAATGGTTACTGTTTTAAGCAGCTGAGCTATGGGGTAGTTTGTTACTCAGAAAAAGCTAACTGCTATAGTATACTAAACCTACTGAATGTTTTGGTGAGTTGGCATTTTATAATTCTTGGGGTTATAGACTGAACACCAATTATTTCCATGTAGAACTATAGATTTAAAAGACAGGCTGAATTTGTACCGAGTCCAGGATATATCTTATTTCTTTTTTAAAAAAAAAATGAATCTATATTATTATGTTTAAAATGCAAATGCTATAATAGTGTGCTAATTATGATTCTATTAGATTAACTAACTTTATGCTGTATGTATACTTGTATATACAAGAAAAATTCTAGAAGAATATTGGAGAAACTGTTAATCAAGTCTGTCTCTGGGCCTGGGACTAAAAGTGGAATAGAGGTAGGAAAATCTTTTAGCAAGTTTGAAATTTTTACCATGATCACCTGTTAATTCATAATTAAAAAATTAGTAAACTTTGAAAATAAAATTTATCAGTAAATGGTTCAATACTACCAGCCTAGTTCACAGAAATGTGCTATTTGTTTCACTTGTACTTTTTTCCTTTTTTTAGAAAAAAGAAAAAAGAAGAAAGAAGAATTTTATTCACTTCATTTTTCTTTCCATTGTATTCAGTACAATATAATTATAACACACATACAAAGCTTCTGCACATATATAATATGTATCAAAGCACCTAGATTAAGTTGTGATAAAATATTTTTTAAAATTATTTTATTGTTGATCAGTTACAGTTGTCTACATTTACCCCCCACCACTCCCCTCCCCACCCAAGCCATCCCCACCTCCCTCCCCTGCTTCCACCCCCCTTGGTTTCATCCATGTGTCCTTTGTAGTTGTTTCTGAAAACCCTTTCCATCTTCCCCCCATTATCCCCTCCCACCTCCTCTCTGGTTACTGTCAGATTGTTCTTAATTTCAGTGTTTCTGGTTATATTTTGCTTGCTTGTTTGTTTTGTTGATTAAGGTTAGGACTTAAAAGCTCAGTGTCCAAAATGCAACCCATTACTTCAGGATTTTTGGTAGTAAAAGCACCAGTAAATTGACTTCTTAATCTGGTAAGCATTTGCTGCACATCAAAAATACTGGCTTTAAAGAAAGAAATTCTTATTTATTTAGTTTTGTATTAATTTCCCACCTACATTTAAGAAATATTTGAAACCCCTAAAGTAATGCATTAATTAAATGCTGCTAGGGCAGAATTTATGGCCAAATAAAAGAACTCCTATTACCATAGTGCTACATGTGCAAATTGGAAAAATCAAACACCACAAAAATCTGACTTCATTGAGGGAACCTAGCTCAGATCCACTGAACAGAGGTTGAGTCAAGCCTAGGATTGGGGTGTCTGAAGTGGGACATGAGGGTCTTTAACCAGAATGAAAAGACCCAGGCCCTACACACTTAGCATTTAGCTGCTATTCATAGACATGTGGCCACCAAGGCTTGAGAAGCCAGACCAGGGCCTGCAGAGTTGTGTCTTTGCTTTCGGGTCTCAGGATCTGTCAAACAAATGCAGTAAAGAACCCAAGGGAAATTTGGTGACTCAGCTCTGATGGTTGTTTCTAATTCTCTTCTGAGATCTGGCTAATCACATGATCACATGGTATCTAAAGATTATGTCATCAGCTTGCCTGTAAAACACTCAGTGCAAAAGGCAGTGGGAAACTGACCCTCAGCTCACACCATGGAAAAAGTCCAGGATCAGGGTTCATAGTGAACTTCTCACATATGATGCATAACGTGGTATCTTGGCTTAAGGCTGGAGGTATTAAGTCAATGCTTCTCATAAGGACAGAAAAGAATTATATCACCATGAGTGTTGATCTAGGTCAAAGGGAAATGGAAGGAGTGAGGGTGAGGGAGAAATGTCTTGTATAATTAATTCAAGCAAATGATTGAAAAGAGTATTTGGAGAAGTTCTATTGCCTTAGAAATGCTTGTACACGGAGCATTAGCACAAACAAAAACAAATTTGAGATGTTGACAGAGGACCTCGAAGGTGGTCTTAGTCAAGGCTTTTTGTTCGGGCAGAATATGAGTCTACTTACATTGGCTCAATTAGAGACACGTCTATTAAAATGACAATTAAAGAAGCCTTTATAAAAAGACACAAGGGCATTTTATGGGACAAGAAACAGAAGTTTGGGGGTTGACATTGTAAAAAAGCTTATAGGGTCCAAGGCTGCTGACCATTCATCTCCTTCTTGGAGGTACACATTGTCTTATTTCTTCCTTTCCCCACTTATCTAGCTCTTTTGCAGATGGATTGTTCTATTTACTCATTAGCATAGATGTTGCTGAAAATGGCTGCTCCATCTCAGCTCTGTGGAGCTTCTCAAGCCAGGCAATCATAGAACTGTAGTTTCTGCATCTCTTGGTTCAAGTTTTGGGTGACTCTGACATAGCTGTGTGTTTTCTTTAGCCAAGAGACTCTTTCCTGGTTGAAGCAGATGCTGACAGTACCATACCCATAGCTTTTGCCATTTTAGTGCATGCTGGATGCATTTCCAAGTGCCAGGTTCTCCATCTCTTTGTCTGGGCGCTTCTCTGGCCTGGGTGCCACTGTCCCTTGGCAAATGTGGCTGGCTAGAAGGGCTCGGTATGAAAGCCCAGCAACTAAGGAGAGTCAGTATATAAACACCCTGATTCCTTTGGTGAGATAACTCCAAGGTTTGTCTTCTAGACTATTCTCCAGTGAGACAAGTTCCAGTTACCCCCAGTGGTTGAAAAGTCTCCCTGTATTGGATGCTTCTCTGTCTCCTTTCTCCACTCCATTTTTGGTGCATCTCAGAATCACCTCCTAAATAAACTACTTGCATGTGAATCCTTGCCTCAGAGTCTTCTTCTGGGGCAATGAAAACTAAAATATTTGTACAATCAGCTGTGACTAAAGTCACTTGAGCAAGAGGGTCATCCTCTGAAGCAGGAAACAGAACTGTGGGTAAAGCAGACATAGGAAGGTTGACCTTCATAAAAAAGAAACCATTAGAAGGGAAGGTGAAGCACTAGCTCATAATAAAAAGATTTACACCCACATGGAAATTTACAGTCCTGAGGGTGGGGCTGTATTAGAAACCATGTAGGTGGAGATCAAAGGCAAGGGCAACAGAAGACCTATTGTTGCAGGACCATATTACAAGGCTGCCACGCCAGGTGGGGGAAACATGATGGGTTCCTGTCCATGACCATATAACTGGCCTGGAGTAGAGACACCTACAGATGGGGAGGGGGCACCACCAGTTGGATAGCTGCTCAGAGTCCCTGTCAGCTGAAAGCAGAGCAACTGAACAAACTCTTCTCTTGCTTTGCCAATAGTTTCACCTTGTATAAGACTGAGCAGTGAGAAGAAGGATTGCTACCCTTGAATTAATTCAAATCAGGAAGGAGGAACCATTTGGTGAAGGAGCAGGTTGGGACTTTGGGAAATGGTGAGACTGTCTACTGAGAACGAAGGTTTTGAGGAGTGGGTTGCTCAGGGTTCAAGACTTAAATTCTCAGGCTTAAGGGCCATGTAGCCATAGACATCAAGAGCTGATACAGTGTCCCCTCAGCCCCCTTCTTCCTGCCTGGACCTGAGCTCTGCCGCCAAGATTCTGACTAGTTGGCTGGAAACAATTGGGGTGGGGAACTCAGGTGTTCTTGTAGCAAGGGGGCCCCAGAGGATACTTTGAAGAATAGCACTTAAGAAAAATAGATAGGAACTCTCACAGCATGAGACTTTATAGAGACCATAAGAAGGCTGGAAGAATGCAAAAATGAAATTCCAATTTAAGTATCAGAAAGGAGCCCTAGGGGGAAGAAACAATGAACCTGATGAAGAGCTCCTGCTATGCAGGGAGCCCTGATGACCATGGTCTTTGAAAATCATGCAGAAGAGCTGAGCTGACATATTGCCAATGAGGAACAACAACAACAACAACAACAACAACAACAAAACAGTTGCAAAGAAGAGTATGAGTGGTATCAGGAAGGCCAAAGCATGAATTGTGGCTTAAAAATGTCAGAGTATCTATAAGCTTTTTAAGTTAAATTCTGAGTAGAGGGGTGAAGGAGAAAGGCAGTCACTCACTGGAGGTCCAATGAGCTGATGTTCACACTTGACAGAGGATGTGGTCGCATCCATTTTGTTTTGGCCTTTTGGGAATGACGATGACTATTATTAGACACCTCTTTGTGCAGATATTACCTCATTTAATCCTCACAACAATACTGCAATATAGGCATTCTGTGTATTAGCTTTCTTCTGTCTATAAATGGGAGGTATCCAGTTTAAATCAGCTTAGACAAAAGGAGAATTTGTTGGCCCCTGTTCCTGAGAAGCAGAGCAATGGGGTTTGTCACAGGCATGACTGGGCCTAGGGCCACAGATGGTACGGGACAATTTTTTTCTCATTCTTTCTCTCCCTTTTCTCCTTTTGGGTCCCCATTTCCTCTAGAAGACAGACTTCATACATGTGGTGGGGATAAGCCACAGCCACTGTCTGCTTTGCATATTTCTAACTCTAAGGCCATCAGACAATGGGCCTTCTCTGCTAGTTCCAGTCCTGCTAGTTCCAGTTAGAACAATACAGAAGAAAGCTTCTGATTAGCCTACTTGGGTGAGTTTCATTCCTGAGTGGGCAGGAGAATGGGATACTCTGATTGGCTAGGCCTATGTCACATGCCTCATGGCTGAGTAAGAAGTGGACAGAGCCTGCTACCAGAAGAAGAGAGTCAGGTTTGAAGATTCCTGGTTAATTCCAAACAATAACTACCACATTCCCATTCCCATTTTAATATATGAACTGAGGCTGAGAGCAACACATCAAGTGGCCCAGATGATATATATCATCTATCATATATATCTATCATATATATATGATATATATGGATATATATTCATATATTTAGATGTATGATATATATCATATATCTATATATTTAGATATTGTATGTAATATATCATATACCATATATATAGATAGAATATATCTAAGAATCTACTCAGAATATATATCTATTTAGAATGTTGTATTTACTCAGAAAAAAATATATATAGTTGCAGAGCCAGGACTTAACCCCCATACTGTGGCTCTTACCAAATAGAAGTGCCTCTTATTCATGTGGCAGGACTGGAGGAAAAAGCCAGAGATCAGAACTAGTTTTCTGGAAGGGAGTTATAGAAGAAGTTACTGATGACCCAAGATCCCTTCCCAAGCTGGTGCAGCAATCCTCTATTGCTGTGACACTTATACCTGCTTCTTTTCCTGACAACTGTACTCAGCTGTTTAGAAATACCAACAGAAATACCTGGAAGTTCCCCACACCTGCAGTGACCAGCAGCCAATGACTGACTGATGTGGAAGCAGAAAACCCACCCCCTTGTCTGAAGGTGGGTAAGTCTGTTGTCTCTGCATGCTCCAGAGCTCTTTATAGGATCAAACTGAGGTGAGACTTACAGCTCAACCCACAGCTCTATTCTCCCTTCTCCTGCTTCTCTTACTCCTCTACAGATTCTTCTTGAGAGGTCTTCCTTATTTATTCACTTGCATAAACCCCTGTCTCAGCTTCTGCTTCAAGGCATCCAATCCAAGACAGGTATTAAAAGTCAAAGTTCAGATTGCAAACTTGGCTATCAATCCATGGGTGCCAAGGAGGAACAGGAACCACAATAATAATGCTGGCTGTCTTCAAGATATCAGAAAAGCAGGGGTTCTGAGAAAAGACAGTGGGGGTAAGAAGGGACAGAGGGGTGCTGGAGGCATTTATTTAGATTCTGGCAAAATAACATAAAATTGAACATTTTTAAGTGGTATTAAATGCATTCACATTGTTGTGCAACCATCACCACCATCCATCTCCAAAACCTTGTCATCTTTCCAAACTGAAACTCTGTATCCATCAAACAACTTTCTGATCCCTGCAACCCCTGGCAACCACCATTTTACTTTCTATATCTATGAATTTGACTACTGTAGGAACCTCATATAAGTGGAATCATACAGTATATGTCTTTTTGTGGCAGGTCCATTTCACTTTGCATAATGAGGTCAAGGTTCATTCATGTTGTCCCAGATGTCAATACTTCATTTATTTTTAAGACTGAATAA